>QLON01003632.1:413-19823 GCA_003313675.1 Termitomyces heimii
TCAGTTAATCAGTAATTGTAAAGTAAGTATAGTGGCTCACCCTCAGTCTCATATAAGTGACTGAGGGTGCATATCTAAGTGGGTCATATATATATAACTCTGTTCCATTGTTTAAGTGTGATGGGGTGGTGGCCAGATGTGAAGGGGTATGGTTCCTGGATATGTGAAAGGGTAGCACTTTGACCCTGCACAATGAGCGATTGTTGTGGTGATGTCATCCCATTCCAACACTCCTCCTCACCACAACTACACTCCTCCTCACATGGAAGCGTGGCATCAGTGTAGCCCAAGACACGGGTGAAGGTACAAGAAGGCGGGTGCTGAGAGGGCTTTAGTAAATATGTCAGCAGCATTCTCCTTCGATGGGACTCATCGTACTGTCAGTTCTCTCGATTGTACCCATTCACATAGAAAATGATACTTAATGTCTACGTGTTTAACTCGTGCATGCAGAAGGGGGTCTTCTGATAGCACAATTGCTGAGTTGTTGTCACAGAACATTGGCATAGGACCGGGTGAGGTATCGTGTTTTATGTCCCTGAGGAGTGCACAAAGCCAGATGCACTCCTGGGCGCATTCAAAAGCGGCCATATATTCCACTTCACAGGATGACGCAGCCACTGTACGTTGTTTCCTGACAGCCCACAATATAGCACTGGTGCCGAGGTTCCAGACGTATCCCCCCACGCTCTGCCTGGTGTCAGGGCAGCTGGCCCAGTTGGAGTTGGTAAAGCCAGTAAGTTTGATATTGTCGTGCCCCCCAAGGTGAAGTCTGAGGTCTCGAGTTCCTTTAAGGTACCTAACCAAGTGTATGGCCGCATTCCAGTGTGGGATACTGTAAGAGTCTAGGTATTGGGTTAACTGCTATACCCCAAAAGCTATATCTGGGCGTGTTGATATTGCTATGTAGAGAAGGCACCCTATCAGTTGATGATATGGGGTATGTTCAAGAGTCCGTTGCTCCTCCTGAGGCAGAGATTTCCAATCAATACATCTGAGCTTCGAGTTTAGATCTATTGGTAAGGACAGGGGCGCGGCATCCTTCTGGCTGAACTGGTTGATGACTTTGTTGATGAGAGTGGTCTGGGAGAGCTTGACAAGTCGGTTTTGATGATCCCATTCCACTGCTATTTCTAGCACAAAGCAGGGTAAACCTAAGTTAGAAATTGTCCAAACCTTTCGCATCTGGGTCTTGAAACATTCATTCTCACTTTTGCTACTAGCAATTGATAGAAAATCATCTACATGTAAGGCTGCAATGATTGTGCCCTTGTCAGTGACTCTGTGATAGATGCAGGACTCGCACGCTAATTGTTTGAACCCCCAGGATATCATGTTGTCATTTACCATCCTATTCCAGATCCTCCCGGCCTGCTTCATCCCATACAAACCACGTACTAGCATCCACACCCAGTCTTCTTTCCCATCCTCCTTGAAACCTTCTGGCTGTCGCATGAATTGCACCTCATCATTGGGAAGGACTCCATAGAGGAAGGCTGTTTTTACGTTGATTTGGGTGGCATCCCACCCTTTTGCAGCTGCAAGATGAAGGAGAATGCGCCATGATTCCATGCACGCAGTTGGTGAGGTCATTTTAGTATAATCACATCCATGGACTTGTTCATACCCTTGGAAGACTAGCCTTACTTTAAACCAGACTATTTTTCCATGTTCATCGCATTTAACCTTGAACACAGGTCATCCTGTCCTCACCTTCTGACCAGCTGGGACTGTAGACCGAGGAACAAGCTTGTATACGCCCATCTGTTGCAAGGAATCTAGCTCCTCGTGATATGCCACTTCCCATTGATCAGAGCCGCTGGACCGTTTTGCTTCTGCCCATGTTCATGGCTCATTGCTAATGTCGATTGTTGTAGGGCCATATTGTGGGTCCTTGATCGAGGTGAGTAGGTGTTCTAAGTCTTTGGCTGAGGCAATGTTGACAAGATCTGGTGGGTTCAGGCCCTGATTGGCTACCTCCGGGTCCTGGTGGTGTGACTCTTGTTGTCAAGCTCATACTCGTTCTCCTGCCTCAATGGAGTCTTGTACAGCTCTTTGCACGCGGGACACTGGGGGGTCATTGGGAGCTGCCCTTACGGTGAGTATTGGGATGCAGTTTGATCGGCGGAGTTGGGGGATCAGAAGGGCTGGAGCTTCATTGAGGTCAGGTGGATCCTGCTGATTGTCTTGCAATGATTGCTGAGTACTCGTAGGTTTGACAGGGTAGTTGTCATCAAATACGGTAGGCTCTGGGTCCATGGGCTGATTCGCAGCTGGCTCGATTAGAGAGGGTTCTTGGATCACAGGCTCTCGAGCATGTGGGAGGGCTTCATGGCTCTCACAAAACCTAACATGGTAGGTCTATATATTTTTCCAGTCCTCCTCTCATAACATCTATAGGCCTTGGAATTCTGGGCATATCCAATCAGGATACACTCGATTGATCGTGCATATATCTTTGGATTGTGCTCGGCTAGTATCAGGACAAAAGCTTTACAGCCTATCTCTCGCATGTATGCATAATTCAGATGACGGCCTGTCCAAGCTTCATGAGGGGTGATGTTACTTAGGGATTTGGTGAGTGTTCGTTTGTGGAGGTGTGATGCTGTTAGATAAAACTCATCCCACAGGTTCAGTAGACACTCAGCTGCCAGACGCATTGCTTAGGCTTTGCCCATGAGTGTACGATGCATTTGCTCCACATGCCCTATGTGGGCAGAGGTATATGCCGCACCAAATTGCTGTTCGGTCCCTTGTGACTTGAGCCATCTCTCCATCTCATGCCCCTCAAGTTTGCTGTCATGCCTTGTCCTGTATTTGCCAAGCTTTCCTTGGATTTCATTTTCACGAGCCATCTGCCATGCCTTGAGGTGAGTTAAAGCATCCCCCTTATGCCGAAGAAGTATCAACCAATATTCACTGGTATAATTATCAACTAGGTTCATTACGTATCTATATCCATTTTGTGACACTACTGCTTGTGGTCTAGCCAAGTCTACTCACATAATCTCTAGCTTCCGCATCGCCCTTCGCCCCTCCTCCCAAACCTTAGGCACAGAATTACGAGTCTGTTTGCCAAGGATGCATGAGTCGCATTTTGGGGTCTTAGAGCTAAAGACAGAGGGCATACCTGGGACAATGCCCGACTTTGCCATATCCACTACCATCTGGTAGTTGACATGTCCAAGACGACAATGCCAGACTTCCAGGTCAGCAGTGTGCTGGACTGTATATGCATGATATTCGGTCAGGGCAAAGCTGAGGTTCAGGGAGTAGAGTTGTTGATTTTGGATGAGTGGTCCTTGTGCTATAAGTGTTTGAGTGGACCTCTGAATATGCTTAACAGATGTGTTGTTGAATAGGGAGTCGAGGCCGGATCTGGCCAGGGAGTTGACTGATATAAGTTGTATATTTGCATTAGGGATATAGAGGGCATCCTCCAGAATAATATTGGCTCCTCTTGCGACGTGAAGATGGATGTTGCCTATGCCGATTGCAGCAACCAAGGAGCTCCCAAGACCCTTGATGATTCTGGGTTGGATGGAGTGTAGGGTGAGGAAATCATCGTGATGAGGAGATATATGAACTATGGCTCCTGAGTCAATGAGGAAGGGAGTTGTTGGGGAAGTGAGTGGAGCATGCTTCGGTTGCATGGATGGTGTCATGTCTGCAGCTAATACCTGACCATCAGTTGATATCAAATTACTGACCCAATCAATGGTTGTTGTTGCCTCCTCCATGGCTGTAAAGCCAACGTGTTCCCAGCACTCTGTGGAATGGTCAGGTGGAGGCACCACGGTATGGAGGAGGTCTAGTCTGGCAACCACCATGGTGTTGGATAGTGCAGAGAGTTGGCCTAGATTTGCTTGTTTGACATACTAAAGCTTCCTGTCTATTCCGGTGACTGCTATATAGGTCTTTGCAGAGATGTTACTGCTGGGGGTTTTCTTGCTTTTAGAGGCTCTTTGGGCGGCTTGCGCATCTGCAATAGACTTCCCAGCCATTCCTCCCCCTTTCTGGATGCAGAAGGGTTTGGTATGTCCTTGGCATGGTCATCCATGTGAATTGCAGTTTTTGCAGCAGACTGCACCTGGGCCATGGTTGTGTCCAGGTAGGTCTGTGCTGCATGACTTGGCTCCTCCCTTCGCATTGAGGGCTGTGGCATGGGCAGTGTTAGCTTTGGAATTAATGATATTTTGCACATTCTCCATCAAGAGGCGGATATCAGATGGCCGGCAGGGAGACGTTACCATGCTTTTACTGAGGAGAGTGGACACCAAATTCTGGAGAGCCTCAAATGAGGGATTGTTTAAGCTGTTCAGAAGCGCAATGCACATAAACAAGTCGGCATCAATCGTGCCAATGTCGAATGCATGCCTAACAATGTTGGTGATATGCCCAGCAGTAGCAAGCAGGGAGTTAGAGGGAGAGTAGTAGGTTGACAGAGCCTCCTGCAGGAGAGCTATCTGCTTGATAGGGCCCTCCTGCTGGGTGCAACCCTTCAAGTCCTCAAAACAGGAGTGTGCACCCCCGCTAGTGACTAAATCCCTGTGCTTGATGTCATCTAAGGCAGTCTTCATGAACGTGATCACCAGGCAATCATTCATGGCCCAGTTTGCATGGGCACGAGGCTCAGTGGAGGAATCAGGACATGGAAGGATGGGGACAAACACATGCGCATAGATGCCATTCAGTATTAGAGCATCCTTCAACCTTTCAGTCCATTGCATGAAGTCACTGGCCACGCAGCTGAACTTGGTCCCATCCCACCTGTGGCATATCACGTGCTCGGGTACGGAGGAGTTCGTGAAATTGCTGGGCAGGATGGTGGGGGAAGTTAGAGACATGGCCAGTATGAGAGATCAGGCTGAGAGACAGAGATATGCGACGCGATGCATGAAGAGACAACAGGAGACTTCTGAGATGTCCAAATTCAGGGTGCTTGACAAGATTCCTTGAGAATTGTCGTGCACTAATAGCCCATAACCTGTTAGAGTTTGGACTTTTTACAAGGATACCTATATGATTATAATATCAGTATGATACCTCAGTCTCGTATAAGTGACTTTATTGGAACTGTACTTATACGATTATAATATCAGTATGGATGCTTATCCTCCGAAGGTGACAGAAGTCGTCCATGAGATGCAGAGAAACGTTTAGACTGGAAAGCAATCTTTATGTGAATTATGAACGAGGCTGGCATCTTCTGTTCTTGATTGAGTGGCATAAGTACAACTATCATGACTGAAGTGCTAAGGAGTATGGGGAAAATATGCCGATTCCTCATCGGTGATTGTTTCCGGAAGGTACTTTGCTATGAAACTTTGCACCAATTCTGGAAATATTCAAACCACTTATGAGAGGTAAAGGGTCTTGCAGTTCTCTAGCTTTCTTACTGGACAAACCGACAGACATTTATGCTATAACCGGCATGGTCAATAGCATTTAGCCAACCTGTTTGGGCAAAAATCAAGCTGTTGTAAGGCCTCAACAGTGATCTGCAAAGCAGCATGACAAATGAACTAGTAACAAAGTTGTATTATTAGTTACAGAACCTAGTTTGTCGTTACATACCTAGTAATGAAGTGAATAGAGTTAAGTAAAACTGATTAGGGTCTCGAGAGTAATCAGTGTAGCATCACGTGATATGATAATGATGTAGAGGTAAGTATGTATAAGTGTTGTGTATCATGACACCCGCCTCCTCCTTATTAAGAGGAGACCCCGGCCGTGGGCAACAGCAAAAGGGAAACACAAGAAAGAAAAGAAAAGCAAAAAAAGGAAAAGCCCCGCCTCACCTCCTCTGCACACCCCGTTTGCACCTCCCCCTGGTCCATTCATTCTCACAAAACTCCTGAATGGCCTCCAGTGCGTGAGGCATATTGTACTCCTTGAGCCACTTATCCTCACTCTCATCATATCCCCTCCAGTGCACCAGAAACTTGGACACCCCCCCTCTTGTTCTACGTTCCTGCAGGATGTGCTTGATCTCGACCTCGTCCCTGGTTTCCATTTGCACTGGTGGCAGCGGGATCTGTCAACAACCCAAAATCGTATCAGGCTGTGCCAGGACAAGGCAGGAGACGTGAAAGACATCGTGGATCGTCCAGCCGTTGGGCAACATCAGTCGATAGGCCGAGTCCAATATCTTTTGTGCCACCTGGAAGGGGCCGAACCATTTGAAATCAAGCTTACTGTTGGACTGGTCCGAGCGCAGGTTCACGCATTCCAGAAACACTCGGTCCCCAACAACGTAATCCGGGGCCTCATCCACCCATGCGTCATAGAAATGCTTCATCCTCTCCCCTGCCAACTCCAACAATGCCTTCAATTTGCCCTACACCGCACATATCCTGTCCAGCCTCTTGTCTGCCCTTGGCACTGACTGCAAGTTCACAGGGTCAACGGAGAACGTCGGATTATAAGCATACTCTGCATAGAAGGGGGACATCCCAATCACGGTGTGCGGGTGGTTGTTGTAAGCAAACTCTGCAAACAGCAGCCAGTTTACCCAATCGTCCTGGTAGTAGTCGACCACCGCGCACAGGTAGATTTCCAACTCCTGATTCACCCTCTCCGTCTGCCCATCTGTCTGTGGGTGGTGCGCCGTCGACAGGGCCAGCTTAATTCAAGTCGTTCCCACATCCGCTTGGTATAGCATGCAACAAACTGTGGGCCCCGGTCTGACACGATCTTCTTGGGGGTACCGTGAAGGCACCAGACACGTTCCATGAACATGTCACACATAGCCGCTGCATTGTTGGTCGAGTGAGCCAGTAGAAAGTGTGTGCACTTCGTTGACTTATTGCAGACCACCTGCACTGCATCAAAACCCCGTGAGGCCGGGAGTAGCCCCATGTAGTCTGTCGAAATGTGCTGCCACAGACCATCCAGCACTTCCAGGGGTTGCAGCAGACCAAAAAGCCTCTGGTGCCATGGCTTCATGTGCTGGCACATCTCACACCCATCCACGTAGTGGCAGACGTACTCTGACATCCGTGGCCAGTAGTAATTCTGTGCTATAAGTGCCAGTGTGTTTGCCTGGCCCAGGTGCCCCACAGGAATTGAATTGTGGTAGAGCTGGAGTACCATACGCTTCACTTTGTCATTATCCAGCACGTACACCAAGCCCTGGAATCTCACCAACTCCCCATCCACCACAAACTCCCTCAGCCTCGCATGCACCAGCACTAGCACCGCCTTGAGCTCCCACAGGGGTGTGAGCCTGGGGTCCTGCCTCGACAGCTGCCTGATCGCGTCCAAGATCACCCCATCTGCCACCACTTGCTGTGCTGCCACCACCCTCCGCACCACATCACATCCACTACCACCCCCCTCTTTGCAACCCGCCGCTCCCCCAGCTGTGCCTCTGACAACAGCTGTTTGCCCAAGTTGTCCGGGCCCCCTGTCTTGTGGTCTGGGCACTGTGACAAGCCATCCGGCCCCGCACTTAGGCGCCCTGGCCTGTGGTGGATGCGGAAAACAAAACAATTCAGGAACACACTCCACCTAGCCTGCCGCCTACTCAGGTCCTGCACCAACATAAAGAACTCAAGGTTCTGGTGGTCGGAGAACACCTCTACCATATGTGGGTTACCCTCCAGGTAAGGGCGCCATGCCTCAAACACCTGCACCACTGACAACAGCTCCTTATCATGCATGTTGTAGTTGTGCTCTGCTGGCTGCATAGCCCTTGAGAAAAACGCGACCGGTCGCCACTCGCCACCTGCAACTTGCTGGGACAAAATTGCACCCACTGCAAAGTCTGACGTGTCCATCTCGACGTGGAAGGGGGTGTGCATGTCAGGCATCAACAGGACCGAGGCCACAGAGAATGCATGCTTCAAGGCCTCAAATGCAAACTGCTTTTCCTCCCCCCACCTCCACAACACGTCTTTCCTCTTCAGCCGCTCGAGTGGGCACGTAATTGCCGTGTAGTCCTCCACAAAGCGCCGGTAGAAATTATAGAAGCCCAAAAACTGGTTAACATGCCGCAGGCAGTGTGGAGTTGGCCAGTCCATGACACCACTGACCTTAACTGGATCCATCCCAATATGGCCCAGGGAGATCCTCATGCCCAAGTACTCCACTTCCGTCGTCCAGAACCTACACTTCTCAGATTTCGGGAACAGGTCAGCCTCTTGTAACCACCAAAGGACCTCGTGGACGTAAGCGCTGTGCTGGCTGGGGTCTTCCAAGAAAATGATGATATCGTCGAGGTAGAGGACCACATAAACGTCAACCAGGTCGTAAAACAGCATGTTCACCATCTGCTGGAAGGCTGCCGGTGCGTTCCACAGGCCAAACTGCATGACAAGGAACTCAAACTGCCCATAGTGAGTCCGGAAAGACGTCTTCCACTCATCGCCCTCCCAAATACAAACGTTGTAGTACCCCCAGCGCATGTTAAGCATAGTGAAGACCTTTGCTGCCCGCAGGCGGTCCAGGAGTTCTGTCGTGAGGGGAATTGGGTACACATCCGGGCAAGTGACGGCATTCAGAGCCTGGAAGTCCACGACAAGATGCAGTGAGCTGTCTTTCTTCTTCACAAAGAAGACTGGCGCCCCACATAGCATGCTCGAGGGATAGATGTAGCCTTTCGCGAGGTTGTCGTCAATGAACTCCCACAATGTGCACAACTCCGTCGGCACCAGCTGGTAAAGTTTCCCAGGTGGCGGGACCTTTGCACCGTCGACAAGGTCAATGCCCAGATCATGCTTGTGATGCGCTGGGAGCCACTCTGACCTCCCCTTGTCAAAAACATCCAGGAACTTGTGGAATTCCGCTGGGACCATGTCTGCCACCCCCCTCCCCTTCACCGGTGCCTCCTGTGCCTTCTCTGCCAACGACTGTGCAAAGCTCCTCCCTGCCGCCCCTCGCACCATCAGCTGTGGTCCCGCCGCTGTCCTTACCAACTCCAGATCCCACTTCTGCTCAAAAAAGGCACTCCTGCCACTCACCTCCCCCTTCCCTTCTGCCAGTTGCATCGCATTGTCAATGCACGCACAGGCCAACCAGACCACTTCAGCCCTCTGAGCGCACTGATAATGTGTCTTATGCATGCACGCTCGTTTCAGGCCAGCATGGCGCTCCCCGGAAACCCGAATCCGTGGGCGTGCCCCCGCCAGTGCTGCACACGTCGACTCCCGCTGAGACCACCCACATGCAGAGCCCCCGGGCATGGCACCCCCCACTATGGGCAAATGCTCCCTGCACTGATCCACCTAGAACTCCACTGTCAAATGCATCCAATCAATGGTGGGGTTGTGAAGGTGAAGCCAGTTGACCCCCAAGATGAGGTTATCGTCACCAATGTCCACGACGTCGAAGACTAGGGTCTCAGTGTGCTCCCCCACCACAATGCACAGGTGGACCTCATCAGTAATCAACCCTGAGTGGATCTCAGAGTTATCAATGGTGCATAGGCGAAGAGGCCTCCTCTTCTTGGTCGTCGGCAGAGCCTGCTCCTAGACAAACCGGGGGTTAGCAAAACAATAGCTTGCACCTAAGTCCACCATTGTGCATGTGTCCACAATTAACTGTCCCCCCCAGGCAAATGCACCTGCAGAGTCACTGGGAGTTCCAGCACTGAGTGTGGGAACTGCAGAGACCATGCGTGGATCACCACTGCCACATGCCGCCGCCTACATCTCTTACTGCTCGCCCCGTTCAGACCATGCAAAGCAACTGCATTGGAAGATGCAAGTACATGGAACTTATCAGTTGCGCCTGTTGTGGTGACATGGGGCAACCCTACACAAAACCCACCGCTGGCTGCTCCTCTGCCTTCCCCTCACTTCCCGCCATCGCCTCATGCACCACAGCCTTGATTGCCACCGCCCACTGAGGGCACTCCACCATCATATGCCCTGGCTGCTTGCACTTGAAGCATTTCCTCATAGCTGGTGTGGTTTTCACGAGGTCGATATCCATTGCATTGGGGTCCACTGGGAGTGGTGGCAATGCAGCGCACACCGATGTCGTTGGGGCTGGCATGCTTGCTACCGATGCCAGTGCGCAAGAGGTGGTCAAGCCTGGCTGCCAAGCTCCCTTATGCCATGCCGCAACCATGTCCGCGAGCCAGCTCTCCCTGCGCAGCAGAATGTCGTGCGCCTCCTCCGCCATCTCAAAGTCTGTGTTAACTAGCGCCTCCATTGCCGCTGCGCTCAACCCCTTCCAAAAACGTTCCTTCACATAATCACTGGCAGTGTCCGCAGGGCTAAGCCTGGTCTTCAACTCAAAAAAGGCAGTGCAGTACTCCGTTATCAACCTTGAGCCTTGGTGGAAGACAGCAATATGGTTCAGCATGTCCTGCGCTGGGTCTCGCATTCCAAAGGCAGTCTTGAAATCCACCAACCACGCAGCCCACTCGAAGCATCAAGGGTTGAGGCTCACATCGTCTGGACCCGTCATGATGACACATGACCAGGCCTGGGCCAACCCTGTCAGGTACGACTGTGCCCACAAGATCTTCTGGTGGTCATCATGGAAGAGCTTGAATTCCGCCGCCGCCTCGACCTGCTACATGAACTGATCTGCAAATTGCTTGGAGACTCCGCCGTATTTCTCCAGGGGGCTGATGGTAGGCCTGGGCCCCAGCCCATGGCCTGTCCATTCCACAACTGCAACACGGGCAGCGAGTGCATCCAGTCCAACCTGAATTTCACTCAAGCCAGTCCACAGGTCATCCAGTCCAGCCTGCAGCTCGCCTAGACCAGCCTGCAACTGTGCCACAAGGTCCTTCTGCAGTGCCGCGAAGACCATATTTGCGATCGCCTCTTCTGGCGACGAAGCAGCCTGGGCTGCTTGAGTTGCCTCTGATGGAACCAGTGTCATCATGCTCGGTGAAATTTCCTTTTGAAACTCTATTCAAGTATAAGGCCTCGACAGTGATCTGCAAAGCAGCATGACAAATGGACTAGTAACAAAGTTGTATTATCAGTTACGGAACCTAGTTTGTCATTACATACCTAGTAATGAAGTGAATAGAGTTAAGTAAAACTGATTAGGGTCTCGAGAGTAATCAGTGTAGCGTCACGTGATACAACAATGATGTAGAGGTAAGTATGTATAAGTGTTGTGTATCATGACAGCTGTCATGTCCACCAAATACAAAGCTGGACCTGTTGGAAAGCAATCATAACCTAGAGTGCTATAGATGAAATCTAGAACATGTGTAGTATTCTGAGGCACATGTAATAATTAATTATTGCTAGACTTCTAACAGCATGACATGTCGACACAAGAACCTGAAGTCTCGATGGAGTCGTTAAGGCACTTCATCTAGTGTGCCTCGGAAAATCTCTGAAAAACCTTACTGATATCAGTCTTCCAGCTTCCTCACCACCAATTCTTTAAGATCAGTAATGCTCTCAAAATCAATTTGAAACTTAGAAGAACAAAAGTGCACCGATTGTACACGATGAGTGGGGTATCTGATTGCGACCATAAATAGCTGTTAACGACATGTCCCCCAAGTTCGGCCTATTTTTGCGTCAGCATGTCTTGGAAGTCTCGTTTATGTAGCACAAAAATGTTAGAATCTGGACATAGAATACCTATTAGAAACACAGACGTAGTCAGTGCTAATCCTCAGTCTGTCTCATAAACGACTCGTATTCTGTACCTATTACAAACACAGACGTAGTCAGTGCTAATCTAATCGGTGCGTAGTTAATATCAGTATGTAGGGTCCGTATGAAATAGCAACTCAACCCTCACTGAGGGTGTCCAGCCATAGGCTCGAGTATATAAGTTAAGTTCGTCCTTTGTCCATGTCATAAATAATGAGGTCAATGGGAGGTGATGATCAACGAGGGTGAATTGTGATCGGGTGACGTAATGTGGCATGCTCACAGCGTCCTTGCCTCATATTCCAACAAAAAACACCCACTAAATGTAAGATAGGGACCTTTCAGTTGATTGGTTGATGATGCAAATTTACACTAACAAAAAGAGGTCCTCTCTGTTAGAGTTCGGACTTCTTACAAGAATACCTATACGATTATAATATCAGTATGATACCTCAGTCTTGTATAAGTGACTTTATTGGAACTGTACCTATACGATTATAATATCAGTATGATACTATTAAAGTATAGTCAGTTAATCAGTAATTGTAAAGTAAGTATAGTGGCTCACCCTCAGTCTCGTATAAGTGACTGAGGGTGCGTATCTAAGTGGGTCGTATATATATAACTCTGTTCCATTGTTTAAGTGTGATGGGGTGGTGGCCGGATGTGAAGGGGTACGGTTCCTGGATATGTGAAAGGGTAGCGCTTTGACCCTGCACAATGAGCGATTGTTGTGGTGACGTCGTCCCATTCCAACACTCTCGAGGCAAAAGATGATGTTAAAATTGTCTGGGCTCTCGACAATGCTGGAGAGATATGGATTGATGGACACTTGCTGTTGATGAGCAGCACACATTTTGCCTATAGCAGACTTGCAGAACGCTAGTTTTCGAGCAATTTTTTTTACATTCTTGAGATTTCTTACATGTCATGAATTGTCTTTCGATACACGGTGGCATTTTTATTGGATGTCCTATCGTAATTGAATTTACCGCTCAAGATAATTATGTATCCTTATCAAAACGCTCAAGAATCTGTGTTCTACAAAGACATATTTCGTATATGAAAGTCCAGGTGAGACTCAAGCATGGTGCGGTCGTGGCAAACTGAACGGTCGGTGAAGTGTAAAGCCGGGGAGTGGCACTGTAACAGGGCCTGCAAATTAAACGTCTAAACTCTGGACTTTGATCGCGATAGACACTCATTCACATCTTCTCACCTGGCGAGAACGGAATCTCGGCGTGAATACTCTTTAGCATATGTACATATAAACGAAATTTGAATCATGTGTAGAGTGACGTCGATGTCTATTTGTACGTAGTTCCTAGCCTTCTCACAAACCACGAAGTTCGGTTACCTCGGGCCGAGAAGAGCCCAGATACCCTCTAGTCCGGAAGTCAAGTGTCCAGATTAAAGCATTCCACCCGGTTTTTTTCGGAGAGAAAAGGACTTGGGGGTTGTCACCTAGTGCATGTAAGCACTAATTTGATGTGTCAACAACACTGAAGTAGCCAAGCGGGATGCACAATTCGGAAGTGCGCTTAATGTCGGACTTTTCGGTCCGGACTCCTTCTTCTTGCCTTCACTCGCCTGTTCATTGCTGTCCTACAACCGCTGACCTGGAGGCAATAATCATAGTGGAATAGGAACACGCACGGTTTTTTCAAGTCCTTGAACTTTCCGTATGTGTTCCGAAAGGTACATAAGAAAAGCTGAATTGAAAACATTTCAATCCAAGAAACAACGTCTGAGATAGATGGCTCACAACATACCCGATCACTCCATACGCATCTGTGCTGATAGAGGAGGGACGTTTTGTGATCTTCATGCGTAATCCAAAGTTCCTATTAAACGTCTTCATCTATTCATTCGTGCCTTGTTCTCTCAGGTCATATCCTGACCCTGAAAACCCCGAAGAAAGGAAAGAAGTTGTCGTCAAACTTCGTATGTTTGATTGAAACCTATAACACGTCCACATCAGATCAGCTAAGTCTGGCTATTACCAGTGTCGCAGGATCCCAGAAATTACAGCGACGCGCCCACAGAGGGTATACGGCGTGTACTAGAGACAATCACAAGACAAAAGATACCGAGAAACACAGTACTGAAAACAGACAAGATAGGTACATATGAATATTAGCCCTTTTAACCTGTGATAAGACTATCGCTTGATACAGATTATATCCGTCTCTCCACGACAGTTGCTACAAATGCACTACTCGAGCGTAAAGGACATAAACACGCGCTCTTGATTACGCGTGGGTTCAAAGATCTCCTCCTCATCGGTAACCAGTCGCGTCCAAAGATCTTCGATCTAAACATTCGCCGCCCATCGCCCTTATATTCGACAGTCATAGAAGTTGATGAACGTGTCACACTTGTGGGATACACGTCTGATCCACAGGCCGAGGAACATGCTATATTGTTTGATCAAGATGGAAATGTGAAGAAGGCATATAGCGGGAAGGGGTGGGACGGTCAAGGTAATGCCGAGGGGCCAGGAGACATTGTTAGAGGGATTTCTGGAGAAGCAGTGCGGATATTGAAGCGACCTAGTGAGCTCTTCCTCTGTCATCTCTGTTCTTTGACATTTCTTATTAATGCCGCCTTGTAGATGTCGATATTGTCAAACGAGATCTCCAAGGACTTTATGACGAAGGGTATCGCTCTCTTGCCGTTGTTTTCACCCACTCCTACACATTCCCAGACCACGAAAGACTCGTTGGAGACCTCGCACGTTCAATGGGGTTTACACAAGTTTCAGAATCAGCTCAGCTACTCCCTATGATAAAAATGGTACCGCGCGGAGTGTCTTCCACTGCCGATGCATATCTAACTCCAATCCTCGCCGACTACCTCGGTGGATTCTTCAAAGGCTTTGACGAGAAGCTGAAAGGTAGTCACGTCAGTGGTGCGAGAGTGGAGTTTATGGGGAGTGATGGTGGTCTTGTTGATCTAGATAACTTTTCCGGTTTGAAGAGTATCCTAAGTGGTCCAGCAGGTGGTGTTGTAGGTTACGCCTTGACGAGTTGGGATCCGAAGAAGAAGTATCCTATTATTGGGTGAGACATCAAACATCTTTCAAAGCTATTATTGATATGCCTTCCTCAGGTTGGACGTCGGAGGAACTTCAACGGATGTCTCTCGATTTGATGGGAGATACGAAGTTGTTTACGAAACCACCACAGCTGGTGTGACGATTCAGTCTCCCCAACTTGACATTAACACAGTCGCTGCGGGTGGTGGTTCTTGTTTGACTTTCCGCAACGGCCTCTTTTTAGCCGGACCGGAGAGTGCTGCAGCCGAACCTGGGCCTGCTTGCTATCGGTTGAGTATACCCTCATTCAGATAGTCGGCCCATCGATACTAACGTATTGTAATGTATAGGAAAGGAGGGCCGCTAGCTGTCACTGATGCGAATCTACTTCTTGGACGTCTGATTCCAGATTACTTCCCGAAAATCTTCGGAAAGTCGGAAAAAGAACCTTTGGATGTGGACGCGTCCCGGGTTGCCTTTGAGAAACTTGTGGAGGAAATCAATGCTAGCCACGATGGGGAACTATCTTTCGACGAGGTAGTGTATGGGTATGTTGCTCCTTTGTGTAGCCCTCCCTTCTTTCTAAGCTATCATATTCAAGCTTCATCAAGGTTGCAAATGAGACAATGTGCCGACCGATACGCGCTTTAACTGAAGCGCGGGGCCATGCGACTTCAAAACATATGTAAGTTTCGTGTCTCTCGAGTTCGTTGTTCAGTGGTTCATTTTCACGCTACAGATTAGCCAGCTTTGGAGGTGCTGGTGGTCAGCATGCTTGCGAGATCGCGAGCCTTCTCGGCATCCGGACAGTCCTCATACATCGGTACAGCTCCATCCTTTCAGCCTATGGACTAGCACTGGCAGACAGGTATGTCTGTCACGACTTCATAAAACACACTGATCGTGAAAGTGATTGATATCTGCAGAGTTTACGAGTTACAAGAACCATGTTCAACTTTCTACACTGCAAACAATAAAGCATCCCTAATTGAACGTTTGGATAAATTGACAATTGATGTGAAGGCTGAGCTGAAGATGCAAGGCTTCGAGGAGAAACATATCCATGTTGAGCGTATGCTGAATATGCGCTTTGAAGGAACCGATACTGCGCTAATGGTTCTGGCGGCACCCGACGGGAATGAAGATTACGAAGGCGCGTTCTATAGAGCGTACCGATCTGAGTTTGGCTTCGTGCTTGAGACAAAAAGCATCATTGTCGACGACATCAAAGTACGTGGGATTCAAACTCAGGATCACTGTAGTTCACTGACATTTGGATAGGTCCGCGGTATTGGAAAGACGTTTGACAATCTTGGAGAGTCTGTCTACTCCGAAGTCAGCAGGTTGACGACCAATCATATAGATGAATCAAAAGCAGACTCCACTTACAGCGTGTATTTCGATCATGTCGGTAGGGTGGACCATACACCCGTTTTCGTGCTAGATAACCTCTCGGTTGGCGATACTCTTGAAGGACCTGCCATGATCATTGATCAAACGCAAACTATTGTCCTCGTTCCCAACGCTCGCGCGGTGCTAACAAGTAAACATTTGTATATTACTTTGAACTCATAGCCAGTCAATCATGCGAGGAATAGGATTATCTATTTGTAGGTCTGTCTTGTTGTTGTACTATAAAAGAATTGGAATAACGTATATCTGTCCTGAGACTGGTTTCTTGGATCGTTTGCATGCCGTGAACAATCGGACCTCGTTATGTTCGTGAGCCATGATGCTCGGTCTCCGGACGTCTGTATTATTTACATCGTATCACGAGAGCTGTCATTGTCAGTACCGTTTCCCGGTCCAGGGCGCACTTGGCAGGAAAGTTTTTTCTAGCGCGGATACCCTTTGGCAGGCATAATCAAATCTTTCCTCTTTGTATTTCAATTGAATATATACTTAAGTATCATTCACCTCATGCTCCAAGGCAGGAGGGCCTGAAGTGATTGCCGATGTACAGCCACTTGGGATTTTCAGCCGATGGCACCTTTGACACCAGACTAATAACCTGCTACAACATGCCTTCATTTTTTTACAAATAAAACTTCTAGAAAGTGCCCGTTCTGTCTGTTCTCTAGTTATGCGTCTCTGCAACAGTTGATGCACACATCACAGCTGGGTGTTGGTCTGTCTTTCGGGCATATCAATTGACAGTTGCCATCTCTGCCAAATACGGCTTGGCCCGGTTGCCTGATCGACTAAATTTACGCCGAGTTATACGCAGGCGTCAACTCAGAATTGTTTCTGTAGATATCTTTCATTGACCTTTAGAATCATTATTGGCCATATCGTAGCCCATGTCATTCCTTCAGCGCAGTCGCTCTCTCGGTCAAAATTCTTTCCCTTCTTCATCTGAAAATGTTCCCCCAGCATCTATCCCTTTTCCACCCGGGCCATCAGTGGAGAATATACACGTTGCATCTCGCCCACAACTGATATCTTCCTTCAGGAGAAGGCGCAGGATCCCTGCAGAGACAATTATCAGACGCGTTTCGACAATGTTATCCAAGAGTCTTCCGAAGAAGTCATCTGCTCTCGCCCCTCGAGTTCTCAATATACAGGCGCAGCCAGAGACACATTGGAGAGTCATCAACCGGTCTTCCTCCCCTACGGAGTCAGACATGTCAGTTGATGATATTCGAAGACCAAGCGGACTCGGTCGCGCAATCTCCATATCCTCCAACCACTCTTTACCACCTTCCCCGTTCACTGCGGCCGATAAGGATTCGCCTTTCTATTTCTCGACGAAGAATGATTACGAGAGAACACGAGCACTTAGCTCTCCTCAATCACACTGGTCGACAGAGGCTCTCGAAGGTATCATCAACAACAAATCGCAATTGCAACGATCAGTGAGCTTTGCTCGGAGGAATAAAGCTTGCCCGCCACCACCAATGCCACATGAAGTACTGATCAACATCCTAACTTTTGCTTCACGTCATGCAGTTGCATCTTCTGCCCTGTCTTCGCGTGATTGGTATGCAGCGGCAAGATTGGTCCTGTATGAGACACTCGATTTGCGTACTCTTCAACCTGCAAAGGTCGAATTATTGGTGACTCTACTGGCCTATCGTCATGACTTGGCTGAACTTGTACGATCATTTGAATGTCATACATGGCCCAACTTCTTTCCGCCTTCATCGAACCTTGATAGGCCACATACATCACATCCTTCGTTTTCCCCGGCCTTGACTGCGGTCTTTACCATCGCGTTCCAGAATATGCATCTGGTCACGACCCTTGTCCTTCCTTCCTTTGACCATACCTTCCTTCGACATCATAGTGCGTTCGGACTTAAGAAGCTTACGATCCTCTCTCATACAATGTCATCTAATGAACTGGCTCAGTTATTTTCTTGGTTAGACGGACAGACTAATATCATTCATCTCGCATTTCCTAATCTCCTAGATTTGAACAATACTTTCGAATGTCTTACGATACCCAAAGTTTCTTCATCCCCAGATTCAAACCTCACTGACACTTGCAGTACGAGTACATCAGTCCTTACTCCTTCCAAATCTTTAGATTTACCTCTTCATCCACTCCCTTCCGCCTCCCCTTTCGACTCTCCAAGTCTCTTCCCTGTTCTCACCACCCTCAGCGCGACACCATCTATTATCAAATCTTTGACCGTCCACACATATCTTGCTCATTCTCGACCCCTGCGGAATGTTACCCTGAACATCAACAACACGCTCTATACAGGACTCCGACCATCCTCCCTTCTCACTTTGTTACACGGAATCACCACTTTGATTTTGAAATTCAGCAACGACGTGGATAGGCGGACTATAGTGAAGGTTCTCAGCGCCGGTGCAGTCTTGGTCGCACCGTCCGCGACACTCTCGTCGCCTGTCAACGAGACCTTGGACTCTGTTACCGTTCGTAGTCCTCAGGCTCTCCTTCAGGAACTTAAACTCGTACTGCCAGATTCGGCTACTGGAACAGACCGGGTGAGTTGTCGCTCTCTGATAATTTCTGTGTCAAGCAACTCTGATGCGTCTTCGGTTCGATACAAGTCCCTGTATAAGGCAATCTCCGCTTCCATCGCTCGTTATGAAGGCCTCATACGCCTCACTTGTTGCTTTGCTTCCGACTTTTCGGCAGAAATCACCTCAGAAAAACCACCAGTGCTCGATGAGTATGAGGATGCTGTAATTGACGTGTGGGCATCGCGTTGCCCTTCTTTACAGCAGGTGAAGTTGTTTTCTAGAGCTGTGTGGAACCGGTTGAAGGACCCTCTTTAAGATAATAAATGAAATCTTTCTTGGAATATCCTACTACTGTGATTATACATATCTATGTTATTTATGTAATAATATGTCATCGCCAATACAAGATGTTGATACAAAGACTCTGTAACTAAGGGAATGTCAGGCAGATTATCACAAATGTTCCAATCTGACAAAGCCCGGTGATAAAAAAAAGGGCAAACACATAGGTTAAGGGTCATCAGGATTCTTGAATGAGGGTTGAGAAGAGGTACATCGGATGGTGCGAGGCCGTGTCGGGGGATGAGTCTAGCTATACTTAAGTAGAGGATAGCCTTCACAAAGGCTGTGACTTCCCCCCGGAAACTGTCCAGTATAACGAAGACTCGCCACTCGAGTCATGCCGAGCTCTGCGAGTTCGATAAAAATGTAACAAGTAACACCTCGAATCGCGAGCTCATCGTCTTGATCTTCCTCGTTGGAATCCATCTCTATGGTGAGGGCGGTAATGTCTTGATTCAAGTTCGTCACGGTCTCTATACAAAGAGGTTCTCGATGCAGAGATTCTCGTCCCCGACTGGGC
>QLON01003640.1:0-120861 GCA_003313675.1 Termitomyces heimii
ATACTCTCTTTCACATTTTACCTCATTCTCGTCTCACGCTCATCCTCATCGACCGACATCGAATTAATGGTTCGGGCAAGTGAGTGATGGAAGGGGTTGCCCGTGGTTAATTCGGGTCAAAGATAAGATCGTCTTAAAGCTCCCTTTCGCTCATCACACTAGCACACTCGGCCCTGGTGCTTGGCCACCGTTCCTTTGTTCCTTTGTCTCCGTAGCCACATTGTCATTAAACAGTATTAAAACCTGCGAGCGCACGTACGAGCTTCCTCGTCGTCTCACACTGCGCTCGCAGGTAAGTTTCCCCTCGTCTACTACTCTTAAACAAGTCGTCTCACACTGCGCTCGCAGCGCACCCGTCTGGACACACATTACGTCACGCGTTTTTATCCCCTCCCACCATCCCTACTGCATTCCATTCCATTCTACATACTCAATAACTTTTCCTTACTCACTCACAACTTACTCACTAGTCCCTCGTAGTTAGCTTGAGTTCGGCCCCTCTCGCTCTCGGGAGGGAAAACCGAAGCTCGAGAACTGTATCAGGACTCAAGGAATCAATACATTTCTTTCCCGCAACTCACGCGCAACTAAACGTTTCAAATACTCTCTTTCACATTTTACCTCATTCTCGTCTCACGCTCATCCTCATCGACCGACATCGAATTAATTGGATCAGAATTCCGCTGACTGATGTGTAGGCATCGTCGTCAGACACCCAGACAAGTATATACATTAGCCCTATCTACTTAAGAGAAGTGATGTTCATTAATAAGTATAAAAGTTTGCATGGTATAAAGACACGGAATAAGGATATCCACCTGTTTGGTGCGAATGGGTGTAGAAATAGTGTGGTGAGAAGGTAGGCCCGGCTGGTGGAGCGTGCTTTAGCACCTCGGACCATGAGCCAAGGAAAAGGGAGGGCAATAATGGCAACCAACAGAAGGAGGGAACTGAGTGAAGGGTGGATGTATTTCGATGGCGTGACAGCGGTGTGACTGAAGCGCTTGTGTTCGAACCATCCATACACTTAGTAAAGGCATAACTACATTCCATTCATATATTCCATTCTCAATTGACCGTGACGCGACCACGACGATGACGTTGCATTACGATCAAATGTGCGATCACTTTTTTCAATATCCGACAGGCCGTCGCTCGGCCAGCGTCTCAGTCTTAATTGCGGCAGATGGAAAAAGTTTCTCCCCAAAAACAGGTTATTTGGTATTTTAAGGCCATATTCCTGCCAAACATGAGTTTTGAGGCCCAAATTCCGACGTATCCATGATTTTTGGCAAATGTACAAACCTCTGATAGTCTCTTAGAAAGGCCCAGGGAGTGCATCTTGTCGTGACAATCTAGGGGCTATTGAAACTACGCACACAGCAGTGTGCCAAATTGATGTGGATGGCTTCTATCTTCGACAATCCGGCAAGTCGGCTTCCCGGTTTTTTGGTACCTCTCACTCGGTGATGGCCAACATCTCTACACATGATATCTGTCCCCACAAAAAATGCCACATGCTAGATCAGAATGGACTTAAGATTGCCTGAAAGTTTGAAGGCTGCACAACTTGGAGATCAAGCGACCATAAAGAAAATTGACAAAAAATTACACTTCCCAACATATGACAGGAGTGACTTTTGACGATAGAGGATCCTTTCTGAAACTGGAGAAGCAATCCTTGAAGGGGTCTCCGACGGTGTCCATTACGTTGCCTCTCCGTCGATATTTGAGTGGAAATGTGATGAAGGTGGCCGTCTTCGATCAAACCTTTACATGTCAAATTCCAAGGCTTCGTGTCCGTGTGTTATGTTCAATTTAGCTCACGAATCTCATCACCGACGATCAATCACTCCGCGCTGCACAACAGAGAGTATATCTTCCCAATCGTAACTCGAGTTGTTGAGCGCGATTTGAATGCCTCTTTCTAATACTGCTCCATTTCTTGTTTAAGCGTCTTCTTGCCTGTCAAAGGCATCTGCAAAGACACTCGACTCAGAATTTGAATTCCCGAATGATAAGATCAAGTACCGTTGATTGAAGCTTCTTTTACGTTCCAGGATCCGCAGTACAAAGCACTGATTGAGTGCAAGCTATGTTTCTTGAATAACATAAAAACCCCTTCGTCCATACAATGGATCAGCCTCCTTCTTTGAGACTGTACAGATAATGGCCCGTACGAAACAATCCGCTCGCAAGAGCACTGGTAGTCTGTCCCATTTAAGCTCTTTTCCTGGTCGTACTGTGCTGACATACATCTCGGCTGCAGGTATTAAGAAACCTCAGAATTATCCGGCAACGATTCAAAATTTTCAGACCGCGGTCAAATCGGCCACAGGTAGTTATCACCTCTTCTCATCTCTTCTAGTATAACGTCAATCTGGTACAGCCCACAAGAACATCGACCAGTTCGCTATGAAAACAGTTACGAAGATGTTTAAGACGACCGGGCCCCACTTTAAACGCACCCACCGGTTCCGTCCCGGCACCGTTGCCCTACGAGAAATCAGGCGTTACCAAAAATCTACCGAGCTCCTTATTCCGAAGCTCGCATTTCAACGACTCGTTCGAGAGGTTGCGCGTGATTTCTGTGTATGGTCGTCATCACTTCCATCTCCTTTACACGACTGATACTCAGTATAGGATCATCTTCGTTTCCAGACGTCAGCTTTATCTGCCCTTCAAGAGGCCGCGGAAGCATATCTTGTCAATCTATTCGAGGACACAAATCTCGCTGCCATACATGCAAGAAGGGTCACCATTATGCCGCGTGACATTGCTTTGGCTCGCAGGCTGCGGGGGGTGCGTCTGTAGTAGATAAATGAAGTATGAAGTACGAACTTAATATTGTGGTGAACCTATCTGTATCGTCAAGTTCTGATGGTTTATATGTTCGATTGAAATACGAACTTGATGTTTGGGGTACACCTATGTGTATCGTCGAGTTCTGATGGTTTATATGTTCGATTGAAGTACGAACTTGATGTTTGGGGGACACCCTATGTGTATCGTCTGAGTTTTGCATGACAACGCGTTTACACGATTGTCACATCACGTGCATGCGTGTTCTCTGCGGATCAAGCGCCTGATTCTTTCTTTGCTTCGATTCTCCCCCCATTCTGGCGAGAATATCCGAAGAATAACCGGAGCCGTTACCATGTTATCAACAGTCCCCGTGTCTACATTATCTGTGTCTCCGCAGGTGGAACTATTTGTGGTTCAAGATGTTGTCCAGAGGTTTCGCGGCCAGTACATTGAAGAAGATCTGCGTACTCCGTGGAGTCTAGGCTATATTGAGTCCAGGAAATGAATCTTGAACATCACGTTTTCCAGAGCGATTGACGAACTTACGGATCAAACGCGTCCGAGTACAACGACTGAGACCATTGACGAATGCGCAGTTCTAGATGTCTTACTGGCAGCCCACTGAAGCAAATTTGTTCCTTGGTGTTTTAGTTGTTCACTCGTGGAATACAGGACGTGTGGAGAATGTTCGATGAGGCATGGTCCCAGCGACAGGCCATATATTATCGCAAACCATGAAGTCGATTCTAGTCATCCAGCCCGTCAGCTCTGATCATAACTATGCTTTCGATCGTATAAAATGTATCGCTCCGCAGTATACTTCTGTTCCTGATCCTGACCACTCCTAAACATTTTCTAGACTAGACTCGCAGGTCGAGCGTCGTTTCTCACTCTTCGCTCTCCTACACGCATTGTCATTGTCTCAACGTCGTGGTTGAATTCTGCTTTTTTCCGCTCGTCACTGTTGGTGTTGCACTCCTATCCCCTATTCATGATGTACACAGCACTACCCTTGTCTCTTATCCTGCTATATGTTTCATATGTTTCATGTATTGTAAATGCTTCTTCAGGTACTTCACGAGGTCGGAATCTGCCCTTGAACCGGAGGTCTTCCGGTGTAAGGACTGTCCAAGAATGGGGGGAATGGGCGGCAGCACACCGACAAAAACTGGCTGCAAAATATGGCACTACGGAGCCATCAAAGCGAAGTACAGGCACTTCTTTGTACGCTCATTCATTCATTCTTTGTGAACTAAACCGATTCTGTCTCATGCTAGAATCACCAATCAGAATGCCGACTCCAGGCAAGCCCAACTCTGTCACCCGACACATCAATTGACTTCCTTGTAACAGTTTTTTTGGTTCTCTCGCTATTGGAACTCCACCCACCGCCTATGATGTTATACTTGATACTGGTTCCTCGTGAGTTTTCCCCGCGCACATCCCCAAAATACAAGCATTAACATATAGAAATCAAGTGACCTTTGGGTGGCAGATTCAAACTGTATCATCAATTGCCAAGGTATTGCGACCTTCGACCCAAACACGTCGTCCACCTTCGAGCCGCTCAGCTCAAGCTTCAATATTTCTTATGGCAGCGGTCAAGCTTCCGGTCGCCTTGGTTCTGATATTGTACAGATGGGAGGTTTTTCGGTGTCTAATCAGACATTTGCCATCTGCGACAATGTCTCCCAAGGGTTGCTCTCAAATCCAGTATCAGGGCTTTTAGGGCTAGCATTTCAGACCATAGCGTCTTCTGGTGCAGTCCCATTCTGGCAGACGCTTGCAGCAAGCGGTGCATGGGACTCGCCGCTCATGGCATTTCATCTTACTCGGTGAGTCTCACTGCTTTTTACCTTGTTGTACTTGCAATCATTTTGCATGCCTTGTCAGTTATCTCAACGACACCACAGCTAAAACACTCGAATATGGGGGCTCGCTCAGTATGGGTACGTACAGCTCGCTTGACATCAGATATGAAACTCATTCTGAAAAAAACGCAGGATTTGTTAATCAATCTCTGTACACAGGCGACATTGAATATCTTGATCTTGCCACCACAGAGTCATACTGGATTCTTCCTTTGACAAGTACGTTCTTAATTCATGTCCATAAAAGTTATCGTAGCCCATGGTGCTCCCATCAGCTCTAACTACGAACGGACAATCAATATCAATACCGTCTGGGCCTGACTCATATGCCGCAATTGATACTGGAACAACGCTGGTTGGCGGCCCGTCCAGATACCTCGATCAATTTTACTCTCAGATTCCTGGAGCGCGTCCGGGAACTGGAAATTTCGAGGGTTATTATACCTATCGTAGGTGTCATGATTATCCATACCTTTCCACAACAATTGAGCAACTTCTCTAGCTTGTGGTACCTCAGTCAATGTCACTATGTCATTCGGAGGCAGAAGTTGGCCCATCAGCGAGGCGGATTTTAAGTTATCGCAACTCACGCAAGCTTTATGTCTGGGTGCGTTTTTTGAACTTAACACCGGTGCTTCCGCACCAGCTTGGATTGTGGGTGATACGTTCCTTGTGCGTCCTCTGTATTGATACCTCAGCTCTCTTCTCATTATATTCATCTTAGAAAAACGTATACTCTGTATTTCGCTACGACCCTCCCTCAGTCGGGTTTGCGGAATTATCGAATGCGGCATTGGCACTCAATGTCGCCAACACACCCGTTCCAAGCCCGACCATCGGATCTGTAGCTGCCACAGTTGTAGCGACAGGTACTTTGTCGACGTCTGCTAATTCGGGACCAAATCGTGCATTCCTTCCAACTTATCAACTAGTCTTTGCGCTTGTAGGAGTAATGACCATTGTGTTTTTCTCGGGTTTTTGTATCTAATATTTCGTATAAACATACTGCTCAGACTTCTTTGCGATCGCAAGATTTGTACACCTATAGAGTGCTCCTTTCTGGAGCTGTTTCCAACATGTCGTAAGATCACACGATAAATTTCCGATGAAACTCAAATAAATAATTGACCATATGGTTGGGAGTGTAGAAGACCTCGTCCGCCTAATGTGATTTGAAGGACGCCCGGAGCCGTAATTGGGATGGCCGATTTCTTAATTCATCAAGAGATCTGCGAGCGAGCAGAGCGACCTCCGAATTGAATATTGACATTGCCCGTAAGCGTTCCACCAGATCGTCAGATATGCGTTTCGCCTCGGTGTAAAGACCCAAGGCACGGGTATTGACAGCCAGCAAGTCCCAGCACACAACCTGGTCTACAAATTGGCCAGGCCGATTAGTGACGGTATCACGATATAGATTTTCGGCTTCAGTAAGCGCTTTGTACGCGCCCTTCAAATCTCCATTGGCCATAAGACAATTAGCCAAAGTGGTAAGAGCTTTGGCATATATCGGCTCGCAGTAATGCCAA
The DNA here is from genome assembly GCA_003313675.1 of Termitomyces heimii. Lineage (NCBI taxonomy): Eukaryota > Fungi > Basidiomycota > Agaricomycetes > Agaricales > Lyophyllaceae > Termitomyces > Termitomyces heimii. Next base: position 6,206 of record QLON01003640.1, read on the forward strand.
GGAACCATGGGGTTGTAGTCTCCGTCACGGAGCTTGCGGTAGAGCTCTATCGCTTCTTGAATAGTCGTCAGCGCCTTTTCGTTGTCTCCAGATTCCAGGATGCTCGCTGCGAACGACTCAATGTTATAAGGCAAACGGGCTTCTACAAAGATCCCTTTGGATGTCGAGTTACGGCAAAGTGTCACAGCTTCCTTGTTCATCTTCAGCGCCTTATCTATACGCCCCAGACGACGAAGAATAATAGCATAACTGCGGAGTCTGCAGGCTAGGAGAGTGTCTTCAGTGGGCGCGAGGTAGTCTCTCGAGGTTTTCATGCTGATTTTGATCACTTCCTCGGCCTCAGTGTAGCGACCAGAGTTATACAGGAGCGCAGAATAAGTTGCACGGATGCCTGCAAGGGCACATGCCAACTCTTTTGTAACCTCATTGCCAAAAAATTCATCTCCTAGATCTATCGCCTTTTCGCAAGCACGCACCGCATCCACGTGACGGCCAAGACTCTGAAGATTTCCGGCGTAGCTGTCTTGAGCAGAGATATAGTCAGCGGCGATGCCAGGGTCAGTGATGGGAAAAGACGTGAAGAGTTGGAACATTTGATCATTGGCTCGAAGAGAATCTCGAACTCGACCATGTTTTCCTAGAAGGAAGTCTCTGTCGTGAAGAGCATACAAAAGGGTCTTTCCAACCTTATCCTTGTGATCGACAATGATCATTTTGAGGTCTTCTATAACTGCTGTACTGACGGCGATAGCATGTAGACCGACTGCATAAAAGGAAGACAGGGAAGCTCGACGCAAGGCTGAAATGTAGCTGTCGACAACTTTGAATTCTTTGCCTAACCTGCGGAACTGCTGACGGTATAGGGTCATCGAATCGCTGCCAATACTCACTGCAACATCATATTCATTTATCCTGGTCATACAGTAGCAAAGGTATGAGAGACCACGGGCCAAGTCTAAGTGTGCGTCAGGGTCATCAGGTGTCCTCTCGAGGTTGGCGCGGAAGATGTCGACGGCCTCTTGGCAATTTGCCACCGCGTCAGCATCTTTATCAACCAAGATGAGATCATTAGCAAGGTCCATCAAGCTGTCAGGTAATGTATATCGAGCCACGGAATCAACGGATGCAGGTGCGGAGGGCTGCGTCTCAGAAGAAGGGGACTTGATATGTAAAGTGCGATAGATGCCAACAGCCTCTTTCCTGATGATAACTGCCATTTCCTTCTGTTCTAGCCGCCGCAATTTTCCAGAGTACTTGTGGAGTGCATCGGCAAGAAGTTTGCGATTCTGAATGGTCTTACGAACGATTTCGAGGGCCTCTTGTGTGATTCTGACGACATCATCTATACGGCCTTCGCTGTGAAGAAGATCTGCATAATCCCATAGCAATTCCAGAAGCCAGGGTGATACCTTCACAGGCTGGCACTCTACCAAACGGCGGTATATCTCCAGGGCACGCTCCGCATAATAAATACTTTTCGTATTATTACGTCCTTTGCGCATGTCCGAGTTACAGAGATGAGCAAACGATCCAGCGACATTTTCTTCGAAGGTCTCTCCGTGGCTGCGGTGAAGATATTGATATAGGGTCAAAGATTTCAGTTGTGTTTCATATGCTTCATCGAAACGGTTGTTGTCCTGATAGCTGTAGGCGAGACAGCTCAATGCGCGGGCAGTATTGTAATCAAGCCATAAGATCTCATCTTTGTCGAGCGATGCAGGCTGAGGCTGATCTTGTTCGTCTGTGTGTTGGGCGTCATCAACCTGGACGTACGCAGGCTCAATATACGGAGGCGGCGGACCAGAAGGTGGAGTTTCTAACCACTCCTTCCACATGATAAGCTCTGCGCGTATGGAGTCGGTGATAGCAACGGATTCATGCGCTATTTCCAGGCCTTTTTCGTGATCCCCTCTCTTGATGACGATCGACCAATACTCGTTCAGGGTATTCGACAGTTGCGAGCGAGCTTCAAGGGTTGAATTTTTCTGGACTATGCGTCGTTGGATCTCGAGAGACTCAGTAATAGCAGCAGCAGAACCCAGGTCGTCGCTGATCTGGGATTTGTACCTGGACAGATTCCGCAGAGCGAGCGCGAGGTAGGGATCATAGATGTCTTGATTGGTTGCTGCCAATGCTCTGAACATAGTGACCGTCCACCTACCCATGGCCTCTGCATCGGAATACATCTCGAGACCATGCAACCTGATAGCGAGATTGACCATATCCCAGGCACCGTCTTGAATAGAGAGGTCTGCAGAGTCACCCTTCAGCAAGCTGATAATTTCCAGAGTTTTTGCAACGACTTCGCGGTGAGTACTTTTAGATGGCCCAACTTGATTAGTAGAAATGACGGTTTTAAAGGGTTTGAGATATTGCTTGTTGGGTTCCTCACGTGCAAAAGTTTGTGTAGCAGAGAGATCGGCAAGAGAATTGGAAATGGTTTCAACTTGTTGGTGAAGGTAGAGTGCGTCGACCACTTCTTTGGGCGGTTGAATGAAGATTGGAGCACCTGTTAAGGTACCTGTAGTCTGCAGAGTCGTTAAGAAACTTTCCATATGACCTAGCATGACATTCTGGCTTTCATTAAGCTGCACAACCGTTCCGTCCGGTATTGTCGTCGTGATGTTGATCTGGTGAATCGGCTGCTCAAGACGAGAGATGGCCATCATCTGTATCACAAATATTTCAACGAACACCTAAGGTTAGGTGAACAGATATTTGCTTACTGTAAATTTTCTGTAACACTGATGCACTGAATCCTTCAGCTCAGCGAGCTCTTGTTCGACTTGATCACACTCCTTCCAGGCCTTCAAAGCCGTTCCGATTTTCCGCCATCCCCTCTGTCGGGCGGTAATAAACAACTGTTCGCATCGAGTCTGCACAGCTTGGGTTTGACTGGCAAATAGATCAACATGTATGCAAATATGAAAGGATAATTATACTTCAACAAAACTGTAAGAGCTTCTTCGAGCTCAGGAGTTGCCTCTATCACATGGCTACGGGCCCCGTAGAATGTTTCAATATCGGTGAGTCCTGTAATAAGATCTTCGGATAGCTTGCGTGCATTGCGTCGGTTCTGGGGAACCTGTGAAAGCCCTTCAGTCTGTCAATTTTGACCGGCAATCAAAGCTTCGACCTGATCGATTGATTGCTTGAGCTCTCGAGCGAGCCGGACCAAATGCATTAGACAAATTGCCAAGGTGCTTGCCATGTTGCAGCTAGAGTGAGGAGTTTGTTTAAGATGTGAGAGCTCTCGGACTTGTCCTCGGAATTTAAACTGACCCATCATACAATGAAATTGCACAGCTGTGCCTGACCACTTGACGTGGTATGGCCACGAGAAGAAAACGTGCCCAATTGGACGCACTCATGCATCAGCCTTCAGAAGGCCTCGGGTTTCAATAGGTCATAATCATAATAATCAGGACCAACGCTGATCTTGACACAGTAAACTGACCAGCATTTTGACCAGTGTAAACACGATCCAACCTTACGCCTGGCAGACAAGAAGCCAGCCAGCCAATTCAATGCGCAGGGGACGTTGCTAACTCAAGGCGTGGCCACCACATGGCGGTTTCTGCATACAGTCGATTTATCCGTACAATGACGTATGTGAACGTGAGATAAACACGTGGCAAGTGATTGTCGAGCGGAGAATAAGTGTAAACCATCCAAAGCGTATTGAGGTTCCAGGGCACTTGTAGATGATAATTGCTCTAGGTTGAATAATATACAGTTGCTACAGATAGGTATATACATATATTTGTACTGTCTATTAAATCAAGCGATCCAGCTTTACCAGAAGGCGCACCAGCCTGAAAAACACTGACAAAGATTTTCAAAAGAGGTGGCTTGTTCAATCAATCGATCGACCTGAACCTCAACGCTGAGTGCAACTTCGGGGTTGAAGTCACGTCCTAAAGTCGATGTCAGCAGGCACTGATATGACGACTGAAATCTCGGTTTACCAGTCAATTTGTGCTGGACACGGTTATATACAGATAAAGCACGCTCATTCCGGACTTCCTGTGCTCCGGGTTGATGTTCCGTTTCTGCGGAAATCATTGTAAGAGACGATTTAGTCGTGGTATGATTCTGGAACGCACCATTGAAAATATCATTCTCATCAGCCTTAAGCTTCCGTATAGGCGCTTGAGGATGCGCAGCTGCTCTTGAGAGGTCTGCTGAACGGTCAATCTCTGTTTCATCTAATGATACGCTCAGCAAGGCACAACAGGTCAGAACGAGAATCAATACTCGCCTTCAACTTTTCTGACATCAACGTCCGTTTGCATCAGCCTCCAGTTGATCAGGGGATCATATACAAATGCCTCCAGCACAGCCATCAAGGATTCTTTGTTGTCCCGTAGAACATGCATTGTAATTTCGCATGTCTTACGGAAGCTTCCCTCAATGCCGCTTACCTACGGGGGAAGATTAAGTGGGCAAAAAGCCCGAAGAGCGAAAGAAAATACCTCCATCGCGTGAGTCAACATTCGCGTCAGACGGAACGGAACCTTTTCAGGGAATTTCTCGCGATGCATTGCGATCTCAAAGCAGTCACCAAAGTCAATATGAACTACTTTTCCAGTGCTGCGCTCCAGGAGGAGGTTAGAAGGATGACGATCTCCTAAACCCAGGATATGCCCAACCATGCTGTTGACGGCCAGAGAACGAGTGTAGGTCGCCCGTCTTTCCAACCAATGTTCCGAGTTGGTACTCTTCAACCAAAGTACCCTGTACAGATCCTGTCCAGTCGTATTCTCTAATGCGTACTCGAAGACCTCGATCTTCTGTAGCAACGTGAGGTTTTCATAGTCTGGTGCCATCTATAATATTAAAAAAGTCAAAACAATCGGTTTATCCACGGAGATCATCACAACAGACCTGAAGCATCAAGCGGTACTCAATGTTCAGCAGCACTTTCCGTGAGTCGCGATAATCACGGATGAGAATATGGAGAGTGTCGCTGCCTTGTACCCAACCGAGAAGACCAGCGTTAGGAGCTAATGGAATGACGGGGTATCGTTGTATATGTAATCGACGTTTGAAGCTGTCGGTGTCAACGGAAAGCAGAGTATTTATAAGACCGAAGAGTTGCATAACTCGCTCGTCTTGACGAAGATCTTCATGGCCTATGAATGTGCCATCAGCATCATAAATATGTATTTACTGCATAAAACCCTCATACCTTTAAGCACGTATTGGTAGTCTCGGCCATCGCTTCCTTTGAGGGAAAGACGGCGCGGTCGTTGTTTAGATACGATGACGGCAAGTTTAATTCCAAAGCTGGCAATTGTAATCACAGGTCGTCCGCTCTGATAAGTTCCTGGACATGGACATCAGATACACAATCCTAGGTTGTCAGGACAATTATCATTACCTGGTACTGCGAGGTCTAGATTTCGGGCTTTCAGCAAGCTAGGCGAGACGTACTGCAAGTCAAGAGTTGTCAACTGCGGTAGTTGTTTCTCGACTTTTTTGAAAACCTGACAAAGAATAAGCAAGTGCCTCATGTGAATATAGAATCCCTCACAGTGAAGTAGATGTCCCAAGCTTTGTCTAGTTCACTAGTGTCACCATGAGTGCGCCATCTACGAGTAGCCTCACGAGCTTCATGGAGGTCCCTGCCGAACACCTGAACAAAAGACGTCTCTCGTGCTGTCGTGGGGCCCTAGAACATTATGAGACCACCGGGGGAGAACATCAAGATAAGAATATTTACAGCTTCAAGCATTTCGTGCAAAGGCTCCAAAGCCGCAATCATACCATCTGGATTCTTCTCCGTAAAGAAGTGACGAGAAGCCTCTTCAAGTCCTTCATGCCAGAGCTCGTGCCACAAGATGGCAACGCGTATCAGTTCGCGACTGACAATCAGAGCCTGACAGCGCCTGTCAGAGAAAAACTGAAAGTTTTGATCATCAAATATACCTGTGATACAATAGTAGGACTATGTTCTCGCATACGTTCCATGATAGCGAGGGCTGCATTATGGCGAGAGACACTGGAAGATTTGGAAGCTACAGTCAGGGGATATATCAAAGCCTGAGGGTGGTGTTTTCCAACGTCAGCCAAGAGATTGTTGATGTTACGCCGAATATTAGCATGAGGGGTTTGAATCCGGGCTATAATCTGGAACACGACGTCAACAAGGCACAAGAAGGTCCCAAACTTCTGACCTGAGGGACGACTACAAGCCATGTGTCAACTTCAACGGTCGAGAAGCCATTACCCATGGCATTGCTGACGTCGTCTATCGATCCAAATTTGAACCACAGCGTAAGAAGACGGAGTGTATCTTGTAAAGCCTCTTCGTTCCGAAGGGATATTGATCGGAAGAAACCTGCGGAAGCAAGAAGTCAGCGTCAGGCTAACCAATGTCACGAGCTAATTCCCACCATCCACCGCCTGAACCACATGGGCAACCAATCCGCTTCCCGACCCCTCAAGAGAACGATTTTGAGATTGAGTTTCCATGTAACCAATCACTTCGAAGTTTGCAAGCGCCCAAGTATGCCATGCTTTGTACCAGGTAGGATCGAAATGCGTTGCAAGGTAGTAGGATTGAAGAATATCTTCCACATTTCGCTACGCATGAAACACTCAAAGATGTTCAATGAGGGGACACTGAATGACACTTACCGTTCCCCAGTTATCAGCTAGCTCAACCTGCCACTGTCCCGTCTTAAAGTAACAACGTGCCAAAAGTTTCGATAGTTCCGTCAGCTTGTGCTTTGGCACGTCCAAATGGATAGGATTGTCTCCCGTCTCAATTGCCAAATCTCTCGATAAGCTTGCCGAGAATTGTCGAAGGAAGCCAAGACTTTCTTCTCTCGCGCCAGTCGCCCACATGAATTTCAACTGAGCATACACAACGTTAGGTGGCGCTTTGGTGTGTGTTCCTTGGCTGTGATGACGCTGCGTCGGTTCTTTTAGTCAGTAGTTATTGAGTACAAAATGATGTCAGGTACTTGAGTAGGAGAGAGAAGCGAGTTGATAGTTTTCTCCGCCAATGCCATGCGCTCTGACTTGCGGCACAAATTCGCAAATTTGATCCACATTACTGGGTCAGTTTCTGGGTCGAGAACCAATGTTCTGACCTGAAGGATACGTTGCCAGACTTCTACGTCAGGCTGACATCCTCGAAGTCTGATACTATATGAGTACAAAATTTGGCGTTGTCTGGGAATGACCCACCGCTTCATCCAAGTCTTCCTCATTGCTGCCTGACGCTCAGGTTGATCAGCGTATTGCTTGTAGGATATGATCTCCTCCAGCTCTGAGAGCATTTGTGCGCGAACCATGACACTGACCAACTTCATAAAACTATCAACGCAGTGACCAAGAACAACTTACTTGTATGATCGACCATACCCTTCTCCGACAAACGAACTTAGTTCTGGATCAAGTAAATCACGGGCCTTCGCTATCTGGACCAAAGCCTTAGGGAATTGGTTTTGATGCACCGACAGAATGGCCCGATAGAATGCGCGATCTGGAGAGTCAGGCTTCATAGTGGTAATGTAATCATCCATTTGGTCCCATTCGTGCAGAGACCATGCTGCTGCCGCTGCCATGGGAGCAATTTCTCGTCTGTACTCGTGATGTGCGGTGGACCAAGTCTGCTCCACTTGTGCTGCAAGGGAATCCCATTCACCAAGGGCATGCAAACATTTCATCCTGCCGATTTGAACATCTTGATCGTCGGAATCTGTCTCTGCCTTCCGTTCATACGCCACCAAGGCTTCCTGCCAGCGACCTAGACGTTCATACCATTCTTCATGTTTAGTTACATCATACTGTTCACGCGCGGTTAGGAGGGTACCCCATGCAGCGTCATGCTGCTGTAGTCTTGTGTTAATTGATATCAGCGATTCAATAACTGCCGGTGAGGACTCGGAAAAGAATTCGAGCTCTTTGTAATGCAAAGCTTTTGCATACGCCATGTATTTCATCGCATACTCGCCAAGTGTCCTGTGCTCGATTGGTAATGGCTTCTCTTCGTGTTCCATGAACTCCGCAAGATTGAGCAATCGATGAATAAGCTCGGATGGCGCGGTTGTCGAAGTAATAGCATACTCGATCGATCTGACAAGGTCTTCCTGTAATGTCATCTCTTAGCATGGAAGTCGAAGCATACAAAACCAAATCATCTAACCTGATATTGATCGTAGAGATCTGTCCAGCATGACAGGAAAGCAGCGTTGAACAACTCCTTCGCCAGGGGAGGATGAATATCAACCAATCCCATGCACGCACGAAGAGCATGCGATGGGGATTCTTTCATGAATTCCACACTCAGTCGATGCATCCACTCTGTCCAGTCTTCGCGGGTAGTCACTTGCGAGACGTCCCAAGCCTGCTTGAGGTGTTGCTGGTTGACGGCCAATTTATTCGCTTCTGCGGGTGCAGAGAATTCAGGTGCTTTGCTGCTTTCACTTTGGCTGTCAGAAGATTGAGATGTAGCAAAACTTGAGCGAACTCTCGCTTACAGTATGTCCAATATACCGGCTTCTTGCGGTAGACGTTCACCATTCAACAGTTTAGAAATCAAATTCTCATATTTCGGATGGGTGATCCGGTTTCTGAGAATGGACTGTTGGCAATGAGTCCGTTGCAATTCTTCACGACTGTAATAGCACGCACCTTGTTGATTGTCGGCACAAAGATTGCGAAGTCGGAACCAAGCTGCAAAACAAGAGAACAAAGAGTATCCATCACCGCCATCCTAAGCTCATTATTTGAGCCATCAAGTACACGAACGAGTGGATGTATAATGCGGGAGGCATGATCGGAAAAGTTGATTCGTTTTGACAGACCATCTATAATCTGAATGGCCCGCTTTCGAAGGGCGGTGGTACCTTCGGGTCTTTCATATGACTTGACAATGATAGGAATGACAAGGTGAAGGTATTCCTCGATGTTGGTACCGAAAGTGAGGAAGGCGTCGAATACCTTGATTTGTGTCTCCATCTTTTTCTCCGTTGAATCTCCTCCATCGAAAACCTTCAGCATGAGTGGCAGGATAGTAGGCAAAAACGGCTTAAATTCGGCATCGAGAGCTTTCCCTAAAGCTTCAATCAATACAACGATAGGTAGCTGGAGGGTAGTATTGTCCCATAACTCCGTTATCAAGCTGAAGACGTCTGGCATGAAGTTGCGAACGTGTTGTTTGACAATACCAACAAGAATCGCAAGCTGTTCCAGATAGAAGCTAAGGCGCGCAGTGGGTCCACGACTAACGGCTGCAAAAGCGGGAATGATCTATGCGTCTCTCATGTTTAGCCAAAGAAAAGCATGGATTCTGGCAGTCCACTCACTTGTGGGAGAAAAGTAACACATTTAAGGCCTTGTGTTTTGAAAATAGACATAATAGCCTCGATCACACTAGTATGGTGGGTATTGAGTGATTGATCCTTCAGTATTTCAAGCAGTGCATTAATGACGACAGATTGGAAATAATCGTCGGAGGGTGCAGGACCATTATTCTGGTTGAGCGGTACTTGATTGACCGCAGTCACAGCGGTTTCGCTTGCTTCTCCCTCTGGTCTGATCTGTTCTGGACATAAGTTTCAAGAACATCATCGCAAAGTGATGAATACACGCCTTCCGCCGGTAGGGGTCCAGAGCTCCCATAATACCCAGAACTTTAACGACCTCACGTCGTACGGCTTGATTACTTTCTGTCCTAAGTATTCTCCCAAGAAGCTCCAAAAGTTGCGGGTGATCGGCCAGGGGAGAAATAACATATCCTGTGCTCGAACATACTTGACCAAGGGTGTGAAGAGCCGCGTCTCGCTTAATGAGTGAGGGATCTGCAAGCCGTGACATGATCACCTGCATCAGTTCAGAGACATGAGGCAAGGCCTCTTCCCCGCTGACGCAAGTGAGCTCCCCAAGGCACATCAGGACATTAGCGGCTACGGTTGGACTGGCATCATTTGCTTTCTGGAGTAGGACTCGAAGCATAGGTAGGGCGTAAGGTTTGATGAGGCGTTGGGTAGCACTGACCAGCAGGGTCAAGAGACGAGTACAGTCTTCGCGATTTCGGCTAGAGAACACTTAGCTTTAAGTTCATGCTAAAAATGGTAAAGACACACAGTACGGTTGAGTACTCAAGCTCAGTCAACAATTGTATGAGCGCCTTGCGCAGAGACGGCATTACATATGCTGGGTTGTGTTTTGCCAGACGACCAATTAACCCTACGGCAACTACACGGTTCTCAAAGTCTTCGTCGTTTAATGCGATGAACAATGACCGGACATTCTCGGCTTGTGCAAGATGTCTGTCGAATCTTTCATGAAGTGATGACAGGACTGTGTGTCTGATGGATGCAACTGCAACAGATATGAGTAATACTTCTACACTGCATGAGAGGCACGAGTACCAGGATCGGCAATGCCCACGACCAAAAGTTTGTCAAGGACATCGCTAATAACTTCAATAGCATGACTGCTTGCTTGATAACAAATTGGATCCCGGACAAAGAGGCGACAGCATGTCAGGGCCGCAGAGCGCCGGATCTCGGGGTGATCGTCTTCAAGATAGGGAAGAGCATTAGTGCGAACAAATTCGTTGAGGACATGACCTCAATATTACGATTAGATCAATAAAGGGAGATCAGAAAAAGTGCATACATACCACTGAAGTCAAATGAACCAAGAGTTTGCAGTGCAAGAGTTATAAGCTCTGCACTCTTCTCGATCGCCGACACCTAAGCAAGGCTGAGGAAGAAGACAGGTGAATGGAAGAAGGTGATTTGACCTGTGTTGAACTCAGATCACGATTCATCACTGGAATATCCGGGCGACCAAGAGATGGGGCCCCAAGAGGCTTGTACGGCTTGTCACTCAAAATGTTTGAGAGCAAATCCAATAGACGATCTGGACAATCACATCAATTGATACTCAGAGAACTCCAAAAACAAGAAGATGAATACCTTGAATTGTCTTCAGAAGAGGTGGGATATATCGTGCGATTGCAGCCAAAGCTTGTCGTAAAGACTCACTAAGACCACATGCAAGCATGAGATCAAGCTGATCATGAAGTAATTTTGTCAGGTTTGGCCCGACTGCTGCGGCAAGCATCCCAACACATTGGAATAAGGGCTCTTCTGAAGGGGCATTCTTTCTCCTGGGATTGGAAGAATCGATAATGCATAACAGAAGACCTCAAAGACAACTGACCCTCGCCCTTGAAGTCCTTGTTTAATATGTACCATGATTAAATCCAAGAATGGCTTCATGTCGCTACCAACTGCTGTTGCAGTGTGTCCTATGGCAAGGAAAGCTGAAACGAATGAGTTCGAGAGTTTCAAGATAGGATGCTTGTGACACCAACCAAAAGTTCGTTCATTCGGTTTCTCCACGGCTGTTAATAGGTGTCCCATGGCTTTATGGAGGAAATGTCCAGTGAAAGTCAGTGTGTCGTAGGCAGCAAGGGAGGGAATCATCGTGATAACCATTTTTCGAACAAGTACGTCTCGGTGTGACTTGAACCTGAGGATTTGTTCGGCCGTATCCAAGAATGTCTCGCGCATAAACTAAAAACTCATTAGTGTGACATAAAAAATTCCCAGAGGCCAAATTACCATTCCAGCATGCAGCAAAAGTTCGCGATAGGTGAGTAACGACCCGTGAATGATCTCCGGCTGTGATTGTTTGAGACCAGTTTGTGCGTCCTGGAGGATCTTGAAAAGGTAGGGACTACGAGTCTGACGCTCCCTCTGCATCACGATTTCCAAGCACGCGGCGAGTAACTCGGCCGCTCCCTCTCGGACTATAAGCCGTGGATCGCGCAATGGCACGAGAATATTGTCAAACACAACGTTAATATGTGAGTGGAAATATGTCGGACTGTTCCGCGCTAGTTCTTTGAGAATCAGTACACCAGCATATCGTGGCGACTCTTGCTTGTCGGGTTGCATCATCTCAATCGCAGCTGGTACCTCCTTATCCATAAACCTTTCTCCAAATGCGGCACCTCCAATTTCTGCAATCTGTCCAAGCGTCTTCGACGCTGCAAGCATGAGATTAACATCATGGTTCGGTAATAGATGCTTGACGTAGTTCCAAAATCGAAACAAATTGCGTTTAGAGTCGATGTTTTCCTCTGGATCAACATCAAGTAATTGACCTAGCTGAAGGTGAGTTCCCACATAGACCCAACTGATTTGGATGCTCGTACTGATTGCCACGAGACCACCAAATGCTTCATGACTGTGCTGACTGTGCGTAAGCTCAAACAATCGACGATTAATGTTATCGTCCCAAAGCTTCCCGGCAGCATCGGAAGACATTTCCGCAACAGCTGCAGAGAGCTAGGTAGCGATTAGACCGCGTTTACATACAAGACCGATACGACTCACATAACGTCGCAGTTCCATTGCTGCAGCAGCCCTTTGTTCTACATTTTTGCTCTTAAGTTCTTGGAAGATTTTGTCCGTGCCGGACACCTGCACGTTAGCGGCCATGGTGCCCGTGGAATGTCGTCAGTGCGCGCCGCGTGGCACAACTCGAAACTCAGATTTTCGACGCGCTCAAGGTAAGGCAATGTTCTCACGATCAGGATGGCAATGATCATGTGCTGGACAATTAAATAAATAAATAAATAAAGGAAACGGAAAATGGAAATGGAAAGGATAGGGTGATCAAAACCTGTCCTTTGCAATCAGATTACTAGCTTCTTCATTTTTGACGATGGCCCAGGACTCAGCCCTTGAGCCCGGCAAGGACTACGGAATACCATCTAGAATACCAACATCAACAAGTCTATGGGCCCATCTGCTTCGAAAGGACACCGCGCGAGGACAATCACCAAAATTAGGACCTGTCTTGCCACCAATCACTCCTTTAGACAAGAACGGAACCTCTATGAGGATACTTCTCCATGACACCCAGGCTCACCTCGATCGATTCTCTGAGAGAACTGATAAGCTATTCAACAAAATAGACGAGACTAAACGAGAGATATCAATTGTGAACACCCTCTTTCGTCGTGAACACGATACTTTGACCGAGGAACTGGTTGATCTCGGTTCGTCTTCTTGTTGTAGCACATCTAGGATCTATGTATTGTCAATATATGCGTGTACTCATTGGTATTCCAGTGAATCGCAGTCAGACTCAAATTCAGAATTCTATTGGCATTCCGGCACAAACTGAGCAACTAGGACGACTTTCTAAGGACGTGAGTGCGCATCTGGAAGCATTTGACAAACGACTGGACGCAATACATTCTGTATGTTCCCATCAGGGGTCACTTTTATCACATCATTGACGTAGGGCTGCAAGTTCAATCAGACACATTCACAAATGCTACAGCTACAATCCCAGGCCATACAATTACTACAGGAGCAACACGGAACAGTGCTTACTGCCCTTATACCACTTTTGCCCCTGCTTCAAGCCATACCACTCCACATTGATTCTGCTCGAAATAAGATAATCGACGTACTCAGCAAGCCAGCGGCGCTGCCTATCACTCAATGCAAGCCTCCAAATCAGAGTCGCGATGATCCAACCCCCGACGTACAAAGACACAGGAGCAAACGATCAAGTACTACCTTTGGTTCGGATGATTCAATGTCACCTTCAAACCATAAGAAAGCACGGATCAATAACATCACTCCTGGTACAGGAGAAAATGGAAAGCTGAAGTCAATGCCCGTCCCGGCGGTCATCATAAATACTCACCGAGGAGAGTTTGGTTCGACACTACGTGGCTCTGCGCAACCTGCGTCTGCTTCGCCCTCTGGACTCCTGCGGCAAGAAACCACAACTGTACCCAGCCCTCGGTCCATGCCAACCGTGCATCACCGGATACCGATTACGAAGCAGGTCGATTATACTGGGCCTTCGTCTTCACCACCCACTCGTCCGAGTTTTGTTCCGTCTTCCAAACGACAGCATCTCACCGCATGTACAAGTTCCATATCCATGAGAAACACCGGGTTTCTGAGAAGTGGCTCGCCGACGATACAAGCTAACGATACGTCCCATTCTCCGCCTATGAACTTCTCAAATGGTTTCGCTACTTCGTCTTCTGCGTTGGCGCGACCCTCTGGCCTTGCCTCTCGTGCTCTCTCACGCCACTTGCAGTTGGCTAACCATAAATCAAGAGAAGAAACTGAGAGACAGCCTTTAAAGCCTTCTGTCTTGTCTTCTTCTCCTCAGTCTGACACAGATTCAGCTAGAAACATAAACCTCAATGATCTAATCGTGGCTCGCGAAAAGACCAGGCTTTGCCTCATCGGGCCAGGATGCCATCCGACTCAATATTCTCCAGGTGCGGATACCAACAGTATTCGACTTCCAACTCGAACAGCCCCGCACGAAGCATCCCCGGGCAAAACCCCAAAACTACGATCGCAGAAGGAGGCGAGTTCATTTGCACCTCTGCCTGAACAATCTAGGAAATTACTCCTGCCGCATATTACTGCGTCGTCCCCCATGCTTATACCACAACAAGTCAAAATCAGAGAGCGACGATCTCTGCGAGTGAGTTTTTGTCTCGCTGCCAAAGATTGACTCAACGTTAGATTATTTTTAGAAGGAAGGAAGGCGCTTCATTCCACTGGATGATTCGGATGACGAGGAGGACGTGGATTTTGGAAACCAATAGAAAGTATGCTCAATGTTTAGTGCTAGAAATTGATGTAGACTCAAGGACCCTTTCTTCTATACCTTAAACATCACTTACAATGAAGTGCCCTCTTTCATGCTTGAAGTTTAAGTGAGTGTAATATTGTTCCAATTGCAACCAACCATCATTGTGGTCTTTTAAGCCAGACAGGCCTGTCAGCCTTTGCCTCAGAGATGAATCACTCCTATCATTCTTTCATTATAGAGAGATCAGTGTTGGTGAGCGAATGGATTAGATATGTCACAAAAGGTTCAATTACCAGTAATACCTATGCTCCAAAGGATGTAATAAAGGTTTTAGGGAATTCCCTATGAACTATGTCTGGAACATATCAAATTTGAGGAGAAGATTTGACTGCTTGGACGAGATATCTGACAAATTTAGGCATGATAAAAATGGCTTTCATTGGAGGGTAATAACATCGTATCATGTTCATTACCTAAATGCTTCTCATGTCAAATGGAGGGGAAAAACAGACATGGAAAGCTATCATGTATATGACGAGAGCAACCGCAAAATCGGTAATTCATCTGGTGCCGTAGTTGACTGAGTGATAAAATGATGCATCATGCTTCAACAATTGATGGTCGTAAATGCAAAGCTTTATAACTGGTCTTAGGCACTACTTAAGACGCTGTCACGAAAAACCTGAAAAGAAAAATATGAAATTTCTGTATATGTTGTCCGTTATTGCGGTTTGAGGCAGAGTCTTTCCGAGCAATGTTTAGGGTTCCCTGGAACGTGAAATCCAACACATCAGATTTTGCTTAATGGACCTAGACCTACGACAAGACACAGAAGAAAAAACGCTATATATGTTACGAGACATATAATTAGGTAGGTAAGTACGAAAACGAGAATGAGCTGACAGCCTCAAACGCGTGTCAAAGACAAAAAGGTACTAAAGCGCGCTGACAAGCTGGATGATTAACTACAAAAAATTGATTGGGACGAATTGGCCAAATATGTGTCAACATCATCTGAATTTGGTATCGCCAGCCTGATGAAGATGAATCTTTTCTTGCTTGCTTTTTCACTTCTGAATGCTTTTGGAGGCCTGAAATGGCACGAAGACCCATAACTTATGCTCGCAAGAGAAATCGGAATATCGGGAAGTCTCTTCCACAGAACAGATCATCGCCTACTGTTACTACGGCAAATCCTGATGAAGAAATAGCCACCTGTGAAATGCGTCGAAGAATGCTGAAGAGATCTCGTCAGACTTGGAATGCGAACACTGATTGTCGGACAGAGAACACAGAACAACTCCCTAAGAAACCCAAGCTGAACGATTCTCGCGCACACGAATCTCCTCAGGCAATTACTACATTTTCCTCGATTCCGGTTGATCAACATGGACTACGAACACCAGATAATAGTGGTCTTGCTCGGGAACAGGTCTTCAAACCTGAATCATCTCGAAGTGGAGCTCAACAGTCAGAAGAATGCGACTTTTCGCCTGTTCCTCTTGCGTTGCCGCTGGCATCTTGTAATGAGCAAACCCTTTCTGAACATCAACTTGACCCAAAATTTTTGTACAAGATAAGTTCTAGCAACCTCAAAGAAAATGCTATACCCCGATTGTCAAAATTATCTTCAGAATCAAAAATCAATGTAACTGACTGGCGTCCAAATTCCTTGAAACACACTGGAAAGTTCAAGAACAAAAAATCTATACAAAGAATGCTTGCTAGCCCCTTTACCTCAAAACCTTCTAGTCCGCAAACATCGTCAACAATGCTCTCTTCTCAGGTCGAATCACTGCAAGGTTGCAAGGCAAATTTGAAACGAACACTTTCTGATACGCATTTCAATCCGAATCTCCCGACGCATCGTACCAAAAAATTGGTTCAGGCTCACAGCACCGCTAATTCACCTACATCACGGCACGAAGCCAAATTGGTAAAAGCTCGCCGTCCTTCTGCACCAAGTGCTATTTTACAGCGTCCGGATGTTACTGCCTGGTTCTCGTCCTACAGTTCTGCAATCAATATTCGCGATCAAATTCTCTCGTCGTCTGCTGACTTCTTTGCATCGTGTTTCGGAAGTCGCAATCTCGCCGTTGATTTTAACCGTCCTCCATCCCAGCTCTCTTGTAACCTTGACTACGATGAAGCGTTTTTCGGTGATGCTCTTGAGATCTCGACGCCATTTAAACCAAAGGGACAGCACTCAAGTAATATTATCTATTTGGACTCGTCTGATGTACCAGACCTTGACACAAGTTTAGACGGTCGCACTCTCCACTTGCCTAACATGCATGCCACTCGCCCTTTGTCGCTCAATCCGGACATTTTTGGGTCTTGGGTTACTGATAGTCTCATATCATCACCTACGCTCTCCCAAGAAAGCGCATATAATCATAGCGGGGAAGACAGGGATACTACATTTGAACTAGACCACAAATTGGTCAAACCTGCAAGTCTCCTTCTTTCATCAAGTGTAAAACGGTCTCCGTCCCCATCATACGTTGAATATCCGGAGTCTCTTCAGGATCTCTTCACAAAACTAGACCTCAGAATCGATGATGGCATGTATTATACGGATGCGTGATACAGCTTACTGACAATAAGTACATGCATTAGGAAGGCCTGTTCCAATGCGAACTCGATCCCTGGATCTCGAGAATGACCGAATATCGGACGGAAGGTCTCTCCAATCACCGGCGCATATTCCGCTCTCTCAAACCAAGGAGGCTGCCGTCATATCTGCAAACGAGAAACGTACCGGGCGTGATAGGCGTGGAACGATCCGCGCGTCCGATTTCCCAGTTGGCGGATCATCTGTCCTTGCAGGACCTAGAAGAACGAGGAGCGGGACTGTTGTTCAAGGCTCTATTCGCCCCCGCAGAGAACGGAGTGACACTATTGTTGCTAGGCCACTCAACTCAGCTTCGTCGAATCGTCTTCCCGTACCATCAATGTGTGTTGACGATGTTAGCGTGTCCGACAGTACCAGAGATTCTGGGTGCCAAGGAGGCGATGTGTTGATGGCCACCGCTGAAGAAGATGACGAGCTTTTGCTGAAGAATAATTGGATTGACGAAGAGTGGGTTGTGGCTGCGCCGCCATCTCCGGTGCTTCCTCGTCGAAAGAGGAAGGTTTTTACGGAATGGAGGAGGCGGTTTGAACAGAAGAAGGCGTCAGGCATCTGGAGTATGGAACATGACCCTGATAATGGAGAAGACGATCCGTTGCTTTTGAAGTGATTGTAGTTTGTCTCACTTTCCTTTCTCTGTCTGCTTCAACTTGCTTTTCGTTTGTACTTGATTTTGTTCCACCAAGGTCGATTTTTGAAGGTCAACACAAGTATCTGGTCTGCACTTATTACGGCCCGCAGTAGTCTTTTCAAGATGTACATGTGATGGTTTCTTTTCGCAGGGGGTGGCGGCGGCGGCGGGCGGCCGCCTTACCTACTATAGTTAGAAACTAGTAAACGCAAGGACTATCTGTATATTAACAGAATCCTTAGCGTTGAAGCAGGACTTCGGACTCAAGGCGGTCACGCAAATGTATCTGTGAGTCTTTGCTTAAAGTGGTTCAAGTGAATTGTGATTAGACGAAGCATCAATTAATATTGCTAATTGACTGGATCATTCTTGCTGAATAGATACTTTCCGGCCATCAGGTTCGCATCTCATGTGGCGTTCTAATAATTAAACTACTATTGAAGGAACGCAGAGGCGGTAGTCGCCGTTCTCTAGCTCATTAAAAGCCGACATTGTGGAGAGTGGGCAGCGGGCAGTGGACACCTCGTGACTGAAAAGCTGAAGTGATAGTATCGGTGTTTTGGCCTGTCCAAGGAGTCGGAAGACACGTGTGGAAAACTCCTTGGACCTTAAAGGAGTACGCGGAAAAGGGATCTTGCTTTCTTTGTGAATTCCTAGTCTAGCACTGCTTCTTTGATGCTGGCGGTACTTGCCTCCTCCATCAAAAAAATGAATCGATTGTCATGGAGTTAGTATGGAAGCGACTCCCAAGCTATTTCTGTCCTGGCAGAGGCACCCGAGCGCCTTTTGCAATATTTGGCTTCCGTTGGATCTTCAAGGCCAGGATGATACCATTGATAATCCTTAGCTGTTGTCTTTGTATTTTCTTCAGTATATTATTCAATTTTTCCGATTCGGACCCGGTAACCTCGGTTACTTCCGAGGAGGCATGCTATTCGACACCGCGGATGAAGATGTCAGTCATCGTGGATGTTTTCTCTTGCATACAAATAAACGCTGTGATAGGCATTGAGAACAGTCAAGCGGAACATTGAGCGAAGCCTTTGTGATCCAAGGGTTTCCCTTCTTTCTGTTCTATAGTAATTTAGTCAGACATATTCTATACCGATGAGGAGACCGAAGCTATCAATGAGTCAGACTTCTGGTTCTGTGGAGTCCCAATTTTTTGAATGTGCGAAAGAAATTGTCAGATCAGCGGAGGCAAATGCACCAACGAACTTGCAGGGTCATGCCAGTTAGGCATGGTAAACTAGATTGCATCCGGATATCGATGATCGCCGATCCTGCAAAAAAGTTGTCCCGCCCAGTCCCGCCCTTTCCCAACTCAAGATTACCTGCAATGCAGGGTCAGATTGGTATGGCGTCGGTTGTCTTCTCTACTGGTGGCGTAAGTATTATAACGTGGCGGCATCAAGAACCATCAGAGTTACATGTATGTATATTTCTCGTAAAGTCGTAAATCGGTAGAATGAACTAGGACCTTGTATTCGATGCGGTTTGGACTAAACGTATGATTTCTCTCCCTCATGCTGATATTTCCTAACTGATGCGGGAACTTTATGGTGGCAAAATTAATCCATGGAGGTAAATATCTACTAGTAGAATACTGACAAAACGTCAAAGACTAGGCAATTACTAACTATGAGATAGTTCTTGCGTACACCACATGGAGTTAATTATGTCAAGGAATAATGAGTGAAAGGCTTTACAGTAGCAAAAGTTAATTCACGCGATGGGTTCACCGTAAAAATGACCTCGGACCAATGACGTTCAGGTTGAGCGCTTGCGATAAGAAAAGGGTATCTCCGAATTCCTCATTTGAACGAAGCGCTCAAGTGTTTGCAACTTGATACGCGCGGTCAGTTACGTAGATTCGGGACTTTCCTGTAAATTCGTCAATTGGACTTGGAAAATTCTCCACATAGCCTGCGATAGGCAAATTATCCCGGGTCACATAGGAATCGAAAGGCATCAAGATCAGGAAGTTCATATTGCATAAAGACATAGGCGGCCAAAAAAAAAAACAGTAGATAAACAGGTTTCTTACAATCACTAAAAGATCAAAACTCCTCGTCATCCACTCCGGCCGACCTCCACCTCAGATTGCCCTCATAAAACTGAATAAGCTAATTTGCACGTATCAAAGACCACCCTTAAAATAAGTAATTCAGTATACTTGCCTTCTGCGGGAAACGTTGAGAACAGAGTTTAGAGTCTTCCACAATACGATCGCCGTTTTTACTGCAGGAAGTTGAGAAGTAAAGTCAATCTAGAAATGAGGACGTACAGAGTAAAGTACACGCGAAGGCTGCCGTCAGGTGCACGTTCAATAGTATCAATCGTCTCCACCAGATTCTCCCAATTTTGAACACTCATATACGCCGACATATCTCCAACAACTACTTCACCTTCAAGAGGATGGGAATCCTTGTCTGTATCAGTCGCGGCTCCATTCTTCTTGGCTTTCTTGATTGTTCTGTCTTCCGAGATAGACTCCTTTGCACTTTGAGATTTTCTCCCGCGTTTCTTGGTCACAGTACTGACGGATTCATCTACGTCCTCAGAAGCAGCTGATTTTCGTGGCTTCTTCGGAGATTTCGCAGCATCCAACAATGACTTCCTGGCCTTTTTGGGGTGTTTCTTCCAGAACTCCTCGATGAGAGCCTCTGCGTTTCTAATAAAAAAAACGCGATTAGCGCGTTGAGTACCGTGTATGAGAGGTTAAGTACGTACCCGGCATCTTTTTCGTCTACCCAGCTATTCTCGCTGGCTTCGTAACCCTTCCATTTGACCAAATAACCCATCCTTCCCTGCAGAGAAGGTGAAACATACGTACCAGGATGACGACGCGTGAAAATGATACATACATTGGGAAAAGATCCTCTTTTTGCATCGAGAATTTCTTCAATCTCATATTCCTCTTCGCTTCCATCCTCATCAACCTCCATCGACAATTCGTCATCTTTGTCCTTTTGGTCAACTTGGTCCTTCTGGGATCTTTCGGCATCATTTCCTTCATCAGAGTGTACAGGCGAAGCTTTTGCCATGTAGAAATTTAACAAAGCAGCAAATGAGGACTGCGCGGTCGAAAAGAAAGTTGAACACAGCTGTCAGTTACACTCGTGTGAAACGTTGCCTAAGCTGAACTTCAATTCGATCAACAAACAGTTCATCGATTTCATGGGAACTTTGACGGTAGAGTTATTGACTGCTGCCGTGATGAGAAGTAAGAAAACTTGAGGCATTGACGTAGGGTAACAAGAACGGATTTCTGATTCTTATAAATGGACACGAAGATAGCTGGACTGCTAGCAATACAAACAAGTGAAAAGAGAGGATATACAACATCGTAGCTATCTTCGGCGACCAGGGCTCGCACTACGACCTCTGGGACCTCTACCTTTTTTGGGACCAGATGGAGGAGGGCGCACAAAGGCGTAGTCGCACTGGATCTCCTGCTCCAGAAGCGTTGTCCCAGAAGCACCGTCGATCGCCTTCTGAGCTTCAGCCATTGTTTCATATTCAACCAAAGCATATCCCTGGAGTGCACAAGCGGTCAAAATGAATATTGCGAAAGAAAA
The DNA here is from genome assembly GCA_003313675.1 of Termitomyces heimii. Classification (NCBI taxonomy): domain Eukaryota; kingdom Fungi; phylum Basidiomycota; class Agaricomycetes; order Agaricales; family Lyophyllaceae; genus Termitomyces; species Termitomyces heimii. Next base: position 27,660 of record QLON01003640.1, read on the forward strand.
GCCACTGACCTTTACATAACCCGTGCGGCGGTCGAGATTCAAGTGCAAGTTCTTGATCTCCCCGAAATCGGCGAACTTGTCAGTAACATCTTCTTCGGTTGCTTCTTCGTGAACATTAGTGACAAGAACTATCCATCCCTCAACAGCTACACAGCGTTTTTCTAGCTTTGAATTCTAATCAGTTGTAAGCGAGCACTCACAGCGCGCAGCTCTTGTATCGGAATCCTTGGCGTGTGTACTCTCTACGCGATCATAAGTCTGCTCTGCAGTTACAGGTACGTCGTTGACTCCTGGACTCAATGTTAGTCAAGGTCACTTGTAAGATGTAACTTTGCACGAACCCGTATTTTGGAAGCCTCGGCCTCTTCTCCTCACGGCACCACCCGCTAGAGATCCTCTTGAGGAATATGCTGATTCAAAAAACACTGCTCAACCTACCATCGTCAATGTTCATGCCATCGTCCGACATTTTTGGTGGTATCTCGTTGGTAGACTCGTGATGCAAAGTAACAGCGTGACAATGTAGCTCGTTTCGTCACCGGTTCCGGCCGGTGGCCGTGATTTGTCATGAAACATGGACCATATCTGGTAAAGCTTGTCCGAAATCCACCCTCGCTAAATATTTGTTTTTAACAAAAAAAATGTTTGCTGTCGTATACCATGTCTATCTGGGCCAACGTCACTGCCAGAGACAGAAGGACGCTTCCGTTCATCATTCAATTAAATTCCTTGAATTTAGTGGACAGACACACAGGTTGATCGTAGTACGGCCCCAACCCGACCGTTAAACGAAGGTGTCCTTTTGACAGCCCTTATTCTGCTTCTTGCATTATGATCCCGATCCCTTTGCCGTTTGGAGAAGTCAGGCCCCATAAGCCCATTTTCCATGGGTCATTTTTTCCAATCGTTATGTGCCTGATATCTCCTGAAACCCTGAGTCTGGAGTCCTGATCTCGATTTGCGTGCGCGATGGATGTGACTTGGCTCTAACACGGTTGCACACACCTCTTTCATAGTCATTTTTGTCGGCCCGGCTCTGCGCACCTTTAAAGCGTGTCAAAATTCTGATCATCCACACTCACCTCCACCCAGTCACCCTATCTTATTTTCTAGGCTCTTGTGCCTCGTTCGAAACATGTCGATGAATCCCATGCCGATCATCAACTACCCGTGTACTTTCTGCTGCGCACCGACTTCCATGTGGTGTAGCCGCTGTCAAAGCGCGTGGTACTGCAGTCCAGAACACCTTCATGCTGTTCGTGCTCTTTTTGTCACCTTCACACGACCTCAACCCAAATAACCCAAATACAGGATTGGCAACGTCACCGAAAAGAATGTATACCTGCTCAGACGTCAAATGGATACCACATGAACATGATCGCCACTCCCCCACCTGCTGAGCCACAGTTCATTGAAGTGTCCGCTATTCTTTTCGCACCTGAGGAAGGCACGTCAATTGCTACCCTGACTTCATTTAACGTGATAGCTAAAATTGCGGACCTTTTTAGAACGTCCAAGGATTATTACTGTCAGATGTCGACCATCGCACAAACCGTCACAGGGGATGTGCCCCACTCCTCTTGTTCAACCTTATTTCCCAGACAATCAAACTGAAGGCATCGTCTTGACGCAAGGCCTCAATGGAGAACCTTTACGCTTCCCCTTACATCTCTGGTACTCGCCATCGGCACTTCAGAAGGGAACTCCTCTTAACCGAGCGATCTTCCACATCACCTCCGGGGTCGCTCACAAAAAATGGTGTGGCACTGTCATCGTTCTTAAGTTTAACGGATCCAGGAGACAAGGGTATGCGGACGCAGGCTCGAACGATCTTCCGGCTCTCTCGGCCTACTTCCTCGCTTACAGTTAGATCATCTTTAGTCCATCTGTGAGTGCCACGCGTTCTTTTCCTCCCGGCAAAGCTAATTTTCCTGTGATTAGAAAAAGTATAGGCTGTCACAGCGGCTCTCATATACACCCTATTTCATGTGCCGCAATTTCCTACGTTACTTAACTTGCCTTTTAATGATTTTAGGCTGTATAATAGCCATTCCATTTCATACTAATGAATCCATTGTGCGATCTGTATCTTTCGCTGAGATAGATGTATTTTGCAAATTGACCGTAAGAAAGAAAGAGCATTCACACTGCACAGTGACACATTGAAGTGAAGGAAATACAGTGTCGAACTTATAACATCAGTCATCACTGATTACATTTGTGATGTCGCGGCGTACCTAGGTGCATCCACCTTGCCGTCAAAAATACGTCAAGGACACAGCTCCATGCTCCATGTGTTTCCTCACGACGTTTCTCCGGAGGGAACAGCGTCATGGTTTTTTCAGCGACATGTAAAAAAATGTATAAATAATGAATCCTTGAATGTGACGGATCCGGCAAAGTCGGGGTTCGTCTGTTGAGGAAAGATTTGCGCAGTCACTTGATACCACGGTAAAAACTTTGAACTCCTAGTTTGTACACCCACAAAGTCCTTTGTTGTTAATGGGTCTTTTTGCCTTCTGATCTCACTGTGGGCTCTCTGTTGCGCCGCAAAGGGGGGTAGTCAACGTTTGTTTGCACCACATGGAAATAAACCTGTAAGCGCTCAAGTTCTCAACGAATCAAGAAGTTGATTTGGATCTAAATTTAGATGAACTGGTGTTGGCCAAAATGAGTGATATCAAAGCACTCATTTTGTTTGTAAATATATATAGTCGTTCTCCCTAAGATTCGTTGGGATACGCAATAGCGCATTTCTAGCCACTGGTCATAGAAATCAATCATGCCGCCCGCATCGTTAGTATAAATGATTCTGGTGAACAGGCGAAGAAAATATCGCACCAGACCCATTACATTCCATTGTACCTTTCTGATTAATATTCCCTTAACGTCCGCCGCAGTCAAAGGTCGACAATCTACCGGCGGCGGCGGAAATATAAACGTCACCACTGTGACGGTCATCACCAACAAGTAGGATGCACGTCAATCGTTAGTTGCCACAATCACGCCCCATCAAGGATCAGTCAATGTTCAAGTAGCTCAGACTCATTGAAAACAGGACAAAGTAGCTCAGGTTGTGGAAGGTGAAAGCGGCACCGATGGAAATCATGCTTTGATCACACTTTGATCACACGAAAACGACTGTCACAAATTGAACTTTTTCTCTGAATCATGATAGCCTTTACTTCCTTTCCTTTGCGGCCTGAGCATACTCATAATATCTCGCAGCAACACCATCCTGATGTGGCCGAAGATGTCGCAGTGGACTTAGACGATGACCAGGACGCATTTGAGTCTGGTGGATTGAGGTTGACGTACCCGGGAGAATCGTTAACTTCATCTCAGGCATACATGAGGTGGGTTCACCTGTTTCATTTGTAATAAGAAACACTAATAACCGGTCATATACACAAAAGAGGTCATGGAACATATGTGGAGAATGAGGAAGTCGTTGCGTCTGTTGCAGGTACCATTGAGCGAGTCAACAAGTTGGTAACTGTCCGCGCAACACGCATGAGGTAGGTGAGTTTCCCCTTGTTGTAAAGCTTCATGTTTATAGATCGATTTGCACAGATACCATCCAGAAGTAGGAGATCTTGTGGTTGGCCGAATAACCGAGGTGTGTATCGAATGTCAATGACGAAAAAGCTTCACGATCGGCGTCTGTTTCGACTAGGTACAACCACGTCGGTGGAAAGTTGACGCAAACTCCAGACAGGACGCGGTTCTAATGCTGTCTTCAGTCAACCTGCCAGGAGGTGTACAGGTAGCGTATTTGTCACAATTGTGGTTGAGCGACATTGAAAATTTTTGTGCCTAGCGACGCAAACTTGAGAGCGACGAGTTGCAGATGCGAACGTTCTTCGAAGAAGGCGATCTACTGGTTGCAGAGGTACAAGCATTCTTTTCGGACGGGGCTATGTCGCTCCACACACGATCTCTGAAATATGGCAAGGTGAGTCGCGTAGCGTTCATACATACCACCTGATATACGGGTTGACTTCCGGCTAGCTGCGAAACGGTCAACTCGTTAATGTCCCTCCTATCTTAGTCCGACGCCTGAAATCACATTTCATCTCGTTGCCATGTGGTGTTGACCTGATCCTAGGCTTAAATGGATATATATGGGTGAGCAAACATGTCAAGGAGAGCGATCAAGAGGGCGAGGAAGGGTTTGATGCGGAAGCAGTGTATTCGAATTTAAACGACGTGAGTCGATATTTTCATTTACACTGTTTTGATATCCACCGAAATGGTCTATAGAATATCGACGAGCCAACCCGGATGGCTATATCCAGAGTCACGAATATTATTCGTGTTTTCGCTTCACATTTTGTACCATTGACTGACACGCTTCTCCTTGAGGCGTATGAGTGGACATTAGACCAAGACGGCAGTGCAAAAGATCTTCTGCAGGAGGATGTAGGCGACGCACTTGTAGCGAGCATGACAGCAAGACTATAAAACATTTTCGCGTGCTATCTCGTCAACACAATCATGAATTTCCTCATTTCTCTATCTAGAATTGTGATCATAAACTCTCCCATCTTTGGGACCTGTCGTCCCTTCTCTGTGACACTGATTCCTTTTTTAAAGTCTGTGGACAATTTGACAGCGTTTGGTTCCACCCTCGTACGCCAATGCAGTTCGCAAGTGGATCATACTTGTCAGGAGGCATTATCATAGGCTGAGCAGCAGTCACGGGATATCATTATTATTACAGCTATGTCAGAGACTAGATCAAGTGAAAGAATGAGATGACGCAAGAGATATAATTTAAGCAACGAGTTTGCTCGAACTCGTTCGAGAATATTGACAGAAAAACTTGAGAGCAGATTCAGCGGATAGGAACAACTGTGTTGATTACTTAAAGAACTAGAACTAGTACAAGATAGTGATCTAGTAATTCTAACTAGGAAAAAGTAAATAAGGAGTAAGAAAATAAAGAGGAAGTCTGTGTTGGATGACGGACATTATACAGGGTCACCGTAAGTGGCCCCGACTCATAATAAATTAGTTGTGTCCCTGGAGACTCCACATATAAAAGCTACAGACACTTATGCACACCCTCAGACTATGATACTGTTGTTTCGTTATAACATTATACCTACCCTACCTTCAGAACACGTTATTCTATAGGTAGGCTCAGTCGAACATATCGAACTGAGGTATACGTTTACATTGCGTTGTTATTCTATAGGTTGAGTCTAGGATTCTAACAACCTAACATATCAGGATCCGTGAAGAGGTACAGTGAAAGGAGAAGAGAAATAGCTCCTATGACGAAATTATAAGTGGCTAAAAGGAGGAAAAGACTAACGAGAGTAGGCTGTGTTATCGGAATTCGGAAAAGGACGGCGTCATAGAGGTTCATGACACTATGGAGGCACATGAAACTGACTATACTTCATCTTCACTATCGTCATCTTCTTCATCTCCTTCTCCGCTCTCATTTTCGTTGTTTTCTTCCTCGTCTTCTTCGTCCACTGTTTGATCTGGCGGATTTTGAGGAGCTTGGTGGTGTGCGGGTTGCGGGTTGTGGTGAGAAGCCCCACTAGCCATTTTCCTTGCCTGCATGGCACGTTTCGCTTCCTCCTTTGTCTCATCAACAGGCAAAAGCTCATCCATCGCAAGATCTTTCCACCTAAGTGCACCGTTGATTCCTCCACCGCCATATCCCATGTCTTCGAACAAGGCTCTAGAGGAGGGGTCATACGGTGGACGTGGTCTCGCTGCCGGGTGTTTGATGTTCGTCGGGTTGCCGTATGGATATGAAGGGTGAACCTGGGAGGGCAAAACTGGGACTGATGTCAATGTAATGTAACAGCGGTGATATCCTTGAAACACACTGTCAGAGTCGTCAGGATTTGGAGGCACCATATGGGGTGGAATGTCAAGTTCTAATGAGATTTTTTGTGGGCAGAAGATCAAATTGTCCTGTATGCATGAGGTCACCACGAACCATCATCAGACAGCTCCCCTTTCATGTAGTCAGTCGTCTCAATCGTGTCTAGAATCTGAAGATCATGTTTTGTCATATGCACATAGCAAAACGTGAGATCCTGGATTTTATGATCAGCAAATGTCCGGAAGAGGAGGCTCAGAGTCTGACAGTCATATGTGTAGATAGCCGCGTCTTCTGTTTCCCAGTTGGGTGGGTTTAATCATTTCATCATGATCATGCCAACTGATTGATCACGCGCAAGTTTTTTGTCCGGGTTTGCAGAAACCTCAGTTGCCAAATGGTTTTGGCAATTCTGTCGACATTTTCCATCACGTCTCTAGTTGCTTTTCAGGCCACAGAACAAGGCGTACTCTATTTCTCAAAACAGCGGTTGATTCCGGGCGTTGTCATAACAGAATGGGCTACGGTGGTTCTCGGATCGTTCGATGTTGGCCTTCAGGACCATGACAATATCCCCCAGTGGATTGAGCCGATGACGCAGGATATGCTATAATCAGACCTGGGTGCCATATGCCCGTTAGATACCATGAAGGTGCATAGCTGCAATTTTAAGTTCAAAACACAGGGACCTATCAACAACCACGAGTAATCGTGTTCAAGTGGAATGGTGGTACAGTCGGACATATGCTCACCAATCAACAATGTCTCATCTGTGAAACATAGGTCCATTCAGTAGTGGGGGCACTATTCCATACTCCAGTCTACATTCCGGAGGATTGAAAAGGATCAATTTTCTCCTGTTTCTAGGCCTTGTGTGATCGCGCCAGGTGGACTTCGGGATTATCCCTGCCCTTATCGTAGATTGTTCGTTTCCAACTCCTGCGGGGAGACTGTTGTTTTTTTAGATTCCGGATAGTTTTTAGTTTGACAATTGTAGCTCTTCACGCCCGCGATTTTTCATTGGGTTATACGATGGAGCTGCTCGTTACATTGATCAAATAATTGCGGACTGACTACTAGGTTAGATGGCTGATCTCTCTCTGTACTGCGGTCAAGGTAAAATATGCTTTTGTCCGCATTGATTACTGTACGTATGATTTCAGATATGTAGGTGAGGCGTGGACGCATGGCATGAACATCAGGAGATTAACTGTAACACAATCCTTGACATCTTTCTAACAGCGAGCTTCGGACCAACTTACGATGTTCGACATTCCTTCCAGCCTCTGAACGAGCGGGTACTCGATCTCAACCCACGACGTTTATCAGAAATGACCTGGATTATATGAAGAAACCGTAAATATCTTGTTTCAGTTTTGGTTAATGATGCTTATATATAATGACTCGGCTATGCAGAGAAATGGAGAAATGTGTGCAAATCAGGAATTATTCTCCTCCTTGTGCCACCATTCAGCAACATAGCCTAGTCTGACACATGTATCCTGCTCGAACATCGACAGGATCTTCTTTGTTGCGTCCAGTTACCTTCATATGTGACATTTCTCCTTGTGATGTATGATTGGTTGCCTCCATCTCCGATGGGACTATTGATGCAATTTAATGCATAACTTCTGACCTTCGTAGTCTGCAGATAATCATGTGACCAGTCCTCAGTTGATCAAATCCGCACGTCATGTCTTCGCTCTGACCAAGTTAAGGAAACGAGATATACGGACATCGACAGGAACAGTGGACTTCTATCGTACCGAACCCAGGTTTTTGGGTTGGTTCCAAACTCATTCCAAATGGTGATGTTTGACTTGCATAGGCTGACAAGCGAATGTCATCCTAAAACTTCGATTGTGCTCACAACACCACGCAACAATGTTAACTCGTAGCCGCGACATCATCGCAATGTCCTCCCAATAGAGTGTTCGTCTAGGGATTATCATAAGCTTTGAACTTCGCAAAATTAATTGACATACCTCGGGTACTGATAGAAAGGTGACTATTTCTCCTATCCAGCAGGAGGAGCTCCCATTACCAGCCTATCACGTGCCTGCTTTACTCACTTGGCAATCATGGATTATCTCCAAGTGTATCCCGTGTACTTGAAAGTGTCTCGAAAGCGAGCAACGTACTCCCTTTGATGACAGCCTAGTGCTCCCGAATAACCGACTAATCCCGAGTTGCGAATAGGATTCGAAAGTTTCTCATCGTTGAACTCGGAATAGCTCTTTCGTCTTCGGATGCAGTTGATTATAGCCTAGATGTTGCTTGTGGCAAGTTTCATCCCTCCTCCAGTTCAGAATCACATTGATTAATATCCATTTCAGACCTTGTTCCAATGGCTCGGATTGACTCAAATGCGAACAACTGACATCTCAATACTTTGACGTCATTGATGACATCTACCAACGTTGTTATATGAAACAATTGAAGTCAGTGTTACCTAAATCACTGTGCCAGGACAAGACATTTTTTTCGTGCTGAAATTGAAACTCCAGGCGTCGTCGCTAAGATACCTATATACCGTTAGGACATAGGGCCAGCGTCTGTCAAATCATTCAATTGCTGCAATCTTCTTCGCGGACTATACCAGACAATATTATGAGCAAACCTTGCCCTGCGCCTGATTCTTTGATCCTTCACAGAAATGGAAGTGATCTGTGTGACTGTACACTACTAGGTAGGTGCTTTATTTATTGGACATACTAAAAAGAGCCGTCAAAAATTTTCCTGGATGTTGCACTGTCATCTCGCCCTTTTTGACAGCGAGAACAGTGCGAAAGTGCAATTTGGATTCGTAAAGCACTTTATCTCTCTCTTGGAAGATCTATCCGGACATGCCTGGGTGGTTTCCAGAAGTTGCTCGATCAATGAGTATCTAGAGATTTACTTTTTCTGTAATTTGATATGTGTCTGCGCCACCTGGACGTTTTGATGAAACCCAGGACACGATGTGATCGACTTGTTATGACACCGGCGGTTAAGAGTACCTACACCCCATCACCGGCGGTTGGGAAGTGCTTATTCGTCTATGTCGACATATTGGCCATACAAGGCATAGTTTATCTCATGAATCACGATCTAGATGTATAGTTAGTACTAGCATTTTGATGTTGTAATCTTTTGAATTGATAGCAGGGCCGCGGAGAAGTTTTACAATCAGTGAATCCCCATTGATGTCTGGTTTCAGTTTATACATATGTACCGTGTTTGGAGTCACTAGAACTTGACTAGTCCGATGGGAACTTTTGATGCTGTGCTGAATACAAAAGGAATCTGGTTTGATCCAGCCAGTAAATAAGGAATTATAGTGGAAGTGGATTGTGTGCGGACTAGGCAGCCGCTCTTGATCAGAATGCGCCACCATCTAATCATTTTCATCGCTTCACGGAAAGTACAACTTGTGCAGTTTTTACGTTACACGATCTTTACAATTGGTTGCACTAGATACAAACCTTATCTCTCGCTTGTTTCCCACAAACTCAAACAATTAGCCTGAGTTTCGCGAAATCGGGTGTGCCTAACCCAGTAACCTGGATCACCAAAGATCAGTAAACTCAACACAAAGCGAGATGATTCCAGCATACAGGGTCCCATCCGGTCCTCGCGGTGAATCCTGTGATTAATATGAGTTCTAACGTTTCCCAAAGAACACTGGGATACGAACCATTGGTGCCACATCCGGGGTTGGAGCCGGAGATGATATCATTGAACGCGGAAGGATTAGAGTAAATGAGTGGATTGACGAATCCAAGCGATGGCTTGTTTGCGGCGAGACGAACATCGTTCAGGAGGGAGAAAATAGCAGCAACCGTCTATCCATCATGTTAGCTATCAGAAAAGCACAGTTGGTATTAAGAGATGTACTTACAGGAGAGCTAGCACTAGTTCCACCGACGGCAGCAAGTGAGCCACCAATGATGACACGAAAATTGTCTGCTTGAGCGGAGACGTCAGGATATGCACGTCCAGTGGCGCTGAGCAGATTTTGCTCTGAATCAGGGACTTCGTCAATTGTTAGAAATTACGTACTTGAAGAGCCCAGAGAATGTAGTTCCGAGGCTGGACAAGAAAGTAGCAACAGCAGAAGATTGGTAAGATGGCTGGGCGAAGTAACGAGAGAATCCTCCTCCGGAAAAACTGACTGCGACTTCGGGTGCAGTCCTCGTGGTACCGCCAACAGTAGTCACAAATGGGCAACTGGGTCCAAGGTCGGTATGTCGATGCGGAGGAGACAATAGAATGACGTACGATGCTGGGAACGCAGGTTGGAAAATCCTTCTATCCGTGCCATCGTTGGTGAGACAGTCGCCAGCACCAACACTACGTAGATCGTTAACACAACTAACTTCAAGCTTCTTAAGCTTACCCTTCATCACCACTGGAGAAGAATGCCGTGGTGCCAATTGAACCGAGCTGAGCGAACAGGTTGCAAACCTTAATGGCATAATCTTGGGGTACCTGTGATAAAACGTAATTATAACGAGTACGTCTTTCGCGAACCTCCTCACCGTTTGTTCGTCATCTCCATACGAGGTGGTGATCGTCTGTGGAATGGTAGTCGAACTGAGAATGAAGTTGAGCCAATCGAGGTATGGCTCATTGGTGTTCGAGGGAGTGAAGTCATCGGGATTGAAAGGAGGAGAACCGCCAGTGCTTACGAACAGATCAAGAGACGTCAGTGAGAAAATATTTCGAAGGACGTACCTGTAATAGATGTTGGGCGTCGGGAACGAGATACCCGTCGTGTATTGGATATCAAGGTTAGCCTTAATGGATAGGTTATCAACTCAAGGCAATTTGGCCCACTTTAAGCACATACCTCCACACCTGGATCGTTCTGATTGTCGAGACCACCGTTGACAAGGACGGTAGAGAAGCTGGATCCAACAGCATCTGTGCGGAACTGTCGGAAGAAAGTCTGTAAAGATGTTAGTAAATACATAGACTACAACGAAGAAATTACAAAGGCTCATACTTGGAGGTCAGCACGGTTCGCAAATTCTTCAAGGTATCCAGCAACACCGAGTTTATTGACGTCGGTGGCAGCGGGAACATAATCTGTAGTATTATATAGCCCTCTGAGACAGGAGATAGTGATTGCATTATTGCAACTTCCAGGGACGGCAGCATCACTGTCAAAGCCCCCTGGAGTGGCCTCTTCTTTTTCCAAGGGTTTGAGGAAGCTGGTTGAGCGCATACTGCGTATGGTGCCAAAGTACGTAGTGGGGGTAACAACGTCGACGTGAGAGTGAAGTTCACGAGGGAGAGAGTAGCTTAAGGCTCGAACAACTTTCTCATTGGAAGTAGGGTGATGGTAGACGTTGTATTTGGTATGGAGCATGCGCTCGGCCTCAGCAACGGAGACACGGATAGAAATCCATTCACCACCGCCAGTACTATATGCAATATTCTCAGCAGGGATGCCATGATGCTCGAGCCAGGCATTCACGGCCTCTCTCGAGTCAGGGTGAGGAGCAACGAGAGCTTCTGCCTCAGCAGGGGTCAAATGTTGACCATATCTGAACAAGGCATGAGATGGAACGATGCAAAATAGTCAAACCGCAATACCTCGTGTGGGTGGGGTCGCTGGTTTCCCACAGATTGGCAATTAAAGCATCAATGTTGTCCTGCTTCAAGGCAATCCGCATTGAGAACTCGTAGTCTGCCGGAGCAGATGAGTGATATTGCCATCCACGGGGCACTTCAACCCAAGAGTGCTTTACGGCAACATCACTCCATCGCCTTGAAAGAGGTTTGGCAACGCTGAACGGTACGAGGCTGATAACAATGGCAGCGGACCAAAACATGGCGGAGTAGAAGATTGCAAGCACTTGACGACGCAGCTCAGGAGACCTTTATATATTAAAAGACAAGGGCAGGTGCTTCTCGTGGCTGTAATAACGTCGTCGAGACATGGGATGTGTAGTAGCATGAGAATGGAAGGTCCAGAGCGCATGGCTTGCGGAATGTAGGCGTCTTTTTGTTCAAAACATTACTTATCAATACCATTTCAAGCAGAGCTCACACGTTCCGCTTTCAAGAAGCATTCGTCCCATGATGACTTTCTCTCCGTTATCTGGCAGGCTCGCTGATGTTCTCACTAGGATCGCCTAGAATTTCCATGCCTTTACAGGGCTTTGATAGTGCGAACTTTCTCGTAGCTTGTAAGAAATAAACACTGGTTGGTACTTCAGAAGGTCACTGTTTTTGGGTGGACCACGCGTCACTCTCAGTCATTTGAGACTCACATCAACAGAACGTGCTCTTGGCATCGACGGAGATGAATAAACCTGCAAATTGTGCTTGGCGAATTCTAAGAAACGAAGAGCTTTGAGCTCATAGGAGGAGATACTGTGAAGCTGTGCATGTAGTTGCCAAGAAACAGACGCAACGATACGGTGCTGATTGCATGTTTTTGAAATTGCTTGACACACGTAGATAGTTGCCACGGCAAACAAACATAGGCTCGGCTGGGAACTGCTTTGCTTATCAGAAGAGGTCCGGTGAAAGTGTAGCTATAGAGCAGTTAGATCTGATCGACAATTTTGTCAACGCAAAACTGATGCCAAAATTAGTTTATGATTTCTCTAAGGTTCTGCTGCCGTCCTTGTCGACTGTCTACCATCCACACTTTCCGTCTACAAAGTCAAGCATACCATCGAAAAATGGGCAAGAAAAAGTCTAGTACACCCTCTGAATCTTTCCTGCTGCTCCCGACACCTCCGTCAACATCACCAATAGTCGACACGCACACGCATTTGGCGTCAACTTTTGAGATGTACCGGACAAGATATAAAGAGGGAGTAATCAAGGACGTACATGAGTTCGTGAAACATATGTATGAGGGTCGAAATGTTGAGGCGGTTGTAGACGTGTGGTGTGAGGCTCCAGTTCGTCCTCTATGGAAGACATTTGCAGATAGCGCGTTGACTAAGGAGGGTCGGGAAAAGATATGGAATGGGATGGATTATTGGTTTGTTATTGGTGAGCTTATCATTGTCTGCGCAGTGCGCATGCCTTTTCCTGATGTGAATGGTACAGGTGTTCACCCGTAAGGCACTTTCCGGTTCTCTCGTTTTTACGAGCTCACTTATCACAGGCATGAAGCTAAGTTATATAACGACGACGTAGAGAAAGATCTGTGAGCATCATCGCTCCTTCTCTTCAACGAAATTAAGTTTGGACCAGTCTAGACGCAATGTCCCACCCTCGCTGTGTTGGATGGGGTGAAATGGGTCTTGATTACCACTATGATAACTCTCCTCGAGAGATCCAGCAAGAGGTCTTCACACGGCAGCTTAGACACGCCGTTCGTCTTGGAAAGTCACTTACAATTCACACACGCGAGGCGGACGCAGATACCGAACGCATCCTCAAAGCAGAGGTACCTGTCGATCAAAAAGTGCGTCCGTTTCTTATCGTGGATTTCATTCTCTGATCGTTGAGATAGATTCATATCCACTGTTTCACAGATTCCCCTGATTTTGCACAGCGACTTCTAGACCATTTCCACAACCTCTATATTGGAATTACAGGCGTCATAACATACTCCACTAATGCGGATACGTCCACTGTTATTCAGAACATGGCTGCCCAGAGTCAAGGTCCTCTACGTATCGTGCTTGAGACCGATGCACCTTACATGGTTCCTGCAAATCTGTACGAGTCGCTTGAGGGTATCAAGGGTAAGCTCCCGCTATGTCATACGGCGATGGTGCCATGGACGGCAGAGTTTGTCGCTCGTGCCGCTGGAGAGGCGTGGACGGCAGAGCGGGTCATGCGAGAAGCAAGGGAGAATGCAAGGCTTCTGTATGGAGTGTGAGCTGCCGCTGGTATTTCTTCGTTCTATGATTTTACGATGTTTGACTTGATGTATTGAGTCATTAGTAGACAACAAGAAATATTATATACTTGGACCTTCGACAGCTCACAATGCATTGAACTTATGCCACGACTTCAGACTGTCTGTCACTCGTTTTTGGATTGCATCCAATCAAGGCTTGAAGTAATAGCCGCACTGAGGTCTTGCGATGGCGGAAAACTTAACGACCTTCCTTCTGTCTGTCTCACGATCTTTAAGAAGTGGCCTGAAGTAGTGATCCAGATTTTGATAGTGATGTACTTAATCTTCTCATTGATGTAGTTTCAAGTATGTAGAGAGCTGATCGCTGCTAAAGATTGAAGCACACTTTGCCGCGAAGTGGCAGTGACCACGGTCTGGGTTTGAACCCACGTGTCAAGCCAGGCTTACATGATACATCTCATCACCCTGAAACAGTGAGCACGACTCATCCCAACGACAACCCACCTCGCTACACTCGCAGTTTCAAAGCAGATTCTGTTCTTAATTGAACCGTCTCTGTGATATAATCCTGTCCTTACCCATGCAAGAGGCCGAAGAACAAGGTGCGTCAGGCTTGGCTTTTACCGCGGACAGACGCCCAAGCTCAGAGTTTCCTTGCAGATACATGTCGCATCTGTAGTGCTCCAGCCGAAGAGGGACAACCTCTCTTTCATCCTTGCAAATGCTCGGGGACGATTCGATATATACATCAGGATTGGTAATTACAAGCATTTGTCTTCAAAGCATAGCTTTCCTAACTATCTCTGTTCACAATAGCCTAACGACATGGCTATCTCACAGTAAGAAGAAGAATTGTGATGTATGCAAACATGCGTACTCGTTTACGAAAGGCCTGCAGTAACTAATGTCTCATTTTGTCGGTTGTCTGACTTTGGAGATCTCTAGTATATGCATCCAATATGCCGCCATCATTACCTACATTGCTTTTGGTGAAGAAGCTGATTCAACAAATATTGTTTGCGTTGTTATTCGGTTTGAGAGGGATTGTCGTTGGGATCATCTGGCTTACAGCTTTGCCTTGGGCGACGGTATGGACATGGAGGGTGTATTTCTCCATGGGTGAATCGACGTATGTCACTTGCATTTAGTAGAACATACCAGAGACTCACAATACCCCTTAGTGCATGGTGGATCAGCGGACGAACTCGACCACACTCCCCTAATAATGACGGAAGCCCCTTCTACTACAACATACCTTTCGACAAATCACTGCCTCAACCCACGACTTTCCAAGGTCGTCTGACGAGTCATCCGGTTTGGGCTGCTCTTTCTGCCGATGTATTTACCGGCCAAATAATTGCGTCCCTTATTGTCTTGACTTTTGTCGCTGTTTTTCTTCTTCGTGAATGGATTTCTCAGAATGCTCGTCCTGGAATTTTTGAAGACGATGAATTTTTTCCTGAAGAGCGAATAGTGCCTCGCGTTGATCCTCGGCCTCCCGCGGGAGCGCCGCCACAACCGCATCCGTTAGAGGAAGCTCTCGCTTTGCGTCAGGCGGAAGCTCTTCGAGCATTGGAGGCACTTCGTGAGAGGCCGGATGGACATAACGTCCTCAAAGGAAGGCTTCAAGACAGGACTCGTTTAATTCATAAGAAAGGAAAGGGTAGACGAGGCAGGAAAGATCGGTCTGGTTTTGATATGCGTGCGGCCACGCGGAGGAAGTTGTTGCCTATGGACGAAGAGAAGGGAGATGATGAGATGGATTATGAGGAGGAACGCATTAAACAAAGAGCTTTTACGCGACGCATCCGTTCCGCCAAACTCGCAGGAGCGAGGCGAAAAATGGCATGGAGTCTTCCAGGTCAAGAACCAACAGCAAGGCTTCCGTTTCAGGTTGATCCAACGTTCCAATTCTCTTTTGTACCACCATCGGCCACGGATCAAGCGTCACCACCTGTCATACCATCGGTTTTTGACGACGTTACACCGACTTCGTCTTCAGAAAATCAGGTAGCAGCAAGCAGTCCAGCGCCCGTATTTTCCTACATAAATCAGAAACGGCCGACACTCCCGTCCTCATCTACCCCTGACCTTGCATCTTCATCTATATCGATTCCCTCTTCGTCCGCTGTATCACAGGCAGTGACTCAACGGTTAGCCAGTTATCGCGCCCCGGAAGAATTAGAAGAAGCTGAAGCTGGCCCGTCTCGATTACCAGACCCATTCGAGGTAGATGATGATACTGAGGATGAAGCGATCAACAAGGAAGAATTCCTGCACTACTTCAATGATCCCGATCCCGAAGCTGATGAAAGGACATCGAGGCCGGGGACGCCTAGTGATGATGACACGGATAAAGAGGGTGATGAAAGCTGGAGGCAGAATGTAGATGAAGTTATTGATGATGTGTACGACCATGAGGGGGAGGATGAAGAGCCAGGTGAAATGGAAGATTTTGTTTTTGATGCTTGGGAAGCTGCAGAGGGCGAGGGAGTCGGGGAGGGAGTAGGAGGGGCTCCAGAAAATGTCATCGGACTACCACATGAAGAAGGTGCAGCACAAAATCCTGCACCTGAGGTCGAGATTCCTCCCGAATTTGCGGAAGAGTTGGAGGGTAATGTTGAGGATGATATGGAAGGCGCAATGGAAGGTGAGTAAATAAATCATGTTCTCTTGACCGTAGTTTATGGATTTACACTTTTTCATAGCTATCGGAATACGAGGCCCATTCTATGGAGTGCTACAGAATGTCGGTCCATTATTTCATATTTGCCTTTTTTTCGTCTTGGTTTGACAATACCTGTTCATCGCAGGCTGCCTTGATGATATTTGTTTTAGACACCGCCATTGGTCTTGGCGTCTGGATACCTTTCACAATAGGAAAAACAACTGCTCTGCTTTCTGTATGTCAATGGTCTTACTAATTGAAAAGGTGTCGAGTTTTTATCATGGACTTTAGCTGGACCCTCCGCGTTTCCTCCAAATCCTGCATTTACCCATACGTGCCATTCGCCTCATTACAGATCCTGTCGTTGATTTTATGGCCTTGATATTCCTGGAAGTTCTACTTCCGTCCTTTTTACGCGCCACGATGAGAACAATCAAGTTCTTCGGCATGAGCTTTTTATGGGTTGCTGGACCGTTTCTTGGTGAAGGAGTTGTCGGCGATATTGTTAATGGGTCCGCCAAATTTGTATGTCATCTATTTTAGTCAGGGGACGTCGCCTTACTCATAATGTACTATTCAGGGGGAGAATGTCGAGAAACTTGCAAACAACCCCTTTCAACGTATCGTTGCATTGACAGCCGCATATTCCGCTCCTAAAGAGACAAGAAATGCACAGTCATTCCTATTTGAATTATTCGAAAAGTTTATGGACATCGCTGAGCCGTATTTCGCTCCTTTTGGAGAGAAGGTCAGATTTACTTCTGTCAAAACGCTATCGATCTGGGAGCAGATGACTGTTGGTGAGGCGCCCGCTAACCGAGCGTTCGCAATATGTTTGGGTTATGCTGTTGTTGGCCTGCTCCTGGCCGTGTATCTGAATTTCATAGCGGTAGGGAGTGCAAGGACGGCTGGTAGGGCTGTCAGGATCGCTGTTCGCCAGCAACTCCTTGTTTTAAAGGTGAATTATACGCATGACACGGCTGCGCCAAGGTTACTGATTGTTTTTCAGGTTGCCGCGTTTATTTTCATCGAGTTGATCAGCTTCCCGCTTTCGTGCGGCATAGTTCTGGATCTGTGCACTGTTTGGTGTTTTCCCGAAGCGAAAATCATGTCGCGCGTGACATTTTTCATGGAAGCACCGCTCACGGCCATTTTTTATCACTGGGTTGCCGGAACGATGTTTATGTTCGTTTATTTCTTTTCTTTTGCAAATCTATGATTCGACTTGCAATCTAGGTATGCGTTCGCGGTGGTTCTGTCTGGTTGTCGGAGCGTGATGCGCCCAGGAGCAATGTGGTTCATCAAGGATCCACAAGATGTTAATTCACATCCTATTAGGGAAATTCTCGACAGATCCACTTGGGAACAGCTGAGGAAGATATTGATCAGTGGGGTGATGTATTCATGTGTGGTGGCTTGTGTCGTTAGCAGCGTAGCTGGTCTTCTCAAGCTTGGCCACAAATCACTTATGCCTATCAGATGGAAGACCAGGTCAGCAGTGCCCTAGATATGAAGCAAAAAACAGTTGCCTTATCTATTTTTACAGGGAACCCTTGTCTAACGTTCCTGTGGATCTTCTCTTCCTACACATTGTTCTTCCCTATACCATGCATTATTTTAGACCCAAAAAAGCGCTTAAGGCGGTCACAACGGTTGTTTGGAAATTTGTCGCCAAACGACTTCGTTTGTCGTCATACTTCTTTGCTGGAAAATACGCCGATGAAGAACGTCCTATGCGATGGTTTTTCAACGAAATTGACAATGGTGACCGCCTCCTTGTGGACGGAACGTTTAGGCGCGTTCCTGCCACTGACAATGTTGTCCTTCCACGGGACATGCGCGTCACAGCAGGCGTCACAGCAGATGGGCAACCCGTCGATGATGCCGCGCAGACGCTTATTACACAGCAGAACGCGGAAGTGCAACGGGCGGGGCGCCAAATTAACGATGAATTCGTGGTCGTGTATATCCCGCCTTACTTTCGGTACCGTATCTTCTGTTTCATCGCCGTTATGTGGGTTATTGGTGCATTCGCCTTGGGTATTGCAGCGGGGCTCCCTGTTCTTCTCGGGCGCCGTTTCTTCGAAATGTTCACGACGAGGAATATACATGACGGCTACTCGCTTATAGTTGGATTCTATATGATGTGGGGGTTCTACCTCCTCGGTTCGTCGATCGATCGGCTCGATCGCAGGCGGCAACGTGCATCTGGAGAGCGGCACCGAGGGCAGGACCTACCAATTGTCGTCTTGAAACGTGGAGCCATTTTCGTGGTTAAGTCATTGTACATGGCTCTATGTTTAGGTGTCTTGATTCCAACGCTTATATCCTTTGTCATTGATCTGTACATCGTCTTGCCGATTCGGTTTACACTGGACCCGGGAATGACACCACGCATTCGGGTGGTCGATACGTGGGCGCTGGGACTGATCTACGTGAAGATTGCATTACATGCCAATCGGTTACAGCCGCCGAATCGATTATCGCGGGGTATTCAGCATGTACGTTCGTCATTTCTATCTTATAATTTACCTAATTCCATAAACAGATTATACAAAATGGATGGTCAAAGAGCGATCCGGTCAAGGCGACGAAGGAGGTTATTGGTCCCCTCGCAGGTGGTCTCCTTGGCATGATCATCTTTCCTGGCGTTGTTTTCCGTGCGATGCAATATCTCTTCCCGAATATTCCCCTCGATGATAAGTTCATATGTGAGTGATCTTCTCACTACCTCTATTCATCGCTCTTTATTTTTTGCTAGTCATGCACATTTACCCGGGGATTTTCATGCTTGCGGGACTCGTGCGTTCAGCCGTAGTGTTATATGGGCTTCTCGGGAAATGGTCTCAGTCTGTACGCGATAAGGAATTCCTGGTGGAGATGCGACTTCGCAATCATGAGCCAGAGAAAG
Organism: Termitomyces heimii; assembly: GCA_003313675.1. Classification (NCBI taxonomy): domain Eukaryota; kingdom Fungi; phylum Basidiomycota; class Agaricomycetes; order Agaricales; family Lyophyllaceae; genus Termitomyces; species Termitomyces heimii. Next base: position 46,900 of record QLON01003640.1, read on the forward strand.
ACGCTCCGAAATACAAAGAATCAGCAGCTGGGCCAGATCTCGCAGAAATGGTTGACGGGGAAGGTGAAGGGGTGAATGGGGTCATTGGTGGCGTGGGAGCTTGGGAAGAGGTGGCAGCTAGACCAATCTAGATAATGTAGAAATTTCGGCATAAGGAAGCGGACAAATCATCTGCCATATTAGTTCAACACCTTGCATGAGCATTGTTCTGCATGTATCGTACAATACTTTACAGATTACATGTTGTATATTATTATACATCATCTACCCATAACAGTGATGCGGACGGTGGTCGATTGTAAAGTGATTCATTAATCGTACTGATACAGTGCATGCAATTTCGTCTCATCGTTCAGCGTCCATCTCTCCAGATCAAAAATCCAGATTCGTTTCCGCGGCTGGTCTAATGGTAATACTCGCAATCGATCGTCGATCATCTTCAGTGCACGCCGCGCAATATTTTTTCCTGCTGCTGTGCGCTTGTCTATGAAAATGATCCCCTTGTCTACCCAGTCGGCTCCAAGAGAGTTGGTGCACCATCCACACCCTGCTAGAAACGCCTCTATAGAATGGACCCGCTGCTCCTGCAGTACAACGTTTCTCACCTCCCATGATTCACCACATGGTTTGGCGAACCAGACAAGCGCGTTTTGGAGGAACTGTGAGCTGGGATTTGACACTTTTGGGGTACATACAGACGCCGGGCCTACAAGCAAAAGAGGGGAACCAGGGCCCACCTTGTTCATCAGTTTCAGTGGTGGCTCTTGTGGTGTCAAGGGTGTGGAACGAGGGATTTCCAGGTTTGAGTTCTGGCCCTGCTGATTGCCTGAAGACAACATCTGTTGATTGGATATCATATTTGTTTTGATTTTTAAGGGCTGTATAGTGTCTGTTGCCGCTTGGAATGATTGAGATTCAACTATGATATCTGATCTCCCTTCCTCCTGGGAAATGCGACGTTTTTTCATGGGAAGAAAGGCGACCTTTGAGTCGTCATCGCGTGATGTTGCTACAGGTGTCAAAGACGGACTCAGGGATGATGGATGACTCGTAGTGTCTGCAGTCGTAATCCTCCCATCCAATGCAGCAAATTTCTTCCTCCACAAATCAGTTGTTGCCTTTCTTTTCAAAGCACAATGGACACCAGGGGATGCCGGGATGCCCCACATCTCAGCGGTGATATCCCTCGCCTCTTTGTCAGAAGTGTCTCGCCCGACGACAGCGCACGCGATCTTGTGGAGGTCTTTGAGATTGATGCCTTCGGTCCAGGGGCGTTCACTCTGACGGTGAATCTTTGTTATTCTCGGGAATCTAAGCTCGTAGTACTACGATTATATGTCAGATGAAGCCTTAAAATGGTATAGAGGTGAAATTCTAACCCGACTTTTCGGAGCTTTGGTGAAACCTGCTCCGTAAAGTTCGGCAAGCAAGGGCTCCTTGAGAATATATTTTGGTGGCGCAAGACCCTGGAGAAGATTGAAGGTATATTGAAGGGCATTGACTTCCTGTGGACACCCAGTCAAGATGAAATATGTAATTTCGAGACAATGAATGGTACTTCGGAGGAACCATAGGGTATCGTTTCCGAACTGCGTATGAGGAAATTGATCTCCTCGAGCTGGTTGCGGGTGAGTCCGTATGAAACGATAAAATACACTTGAAAATGCGGTTTAAGACACGGCTTGATGAACGCTGATCAATCCGCTGTACGGAAAGATTGACTCAAAAAGCACTTACTTGACGTCTGATTTCGTCAGAATTATCTATACCACCGATGTAGAACGTCGTCATTGTCGATGGAGGTACTGTAGCTCTCGTCAGCATCCTTGTTTTCTGCCTTAAACAGCATCTCACCTCTAAGTACCCTCCCCCGTTCCCTCTCCCATGTAACCCCAACAACAACCATATCAACCGTATCCCCATGCCTAGGTATGTAATCCCTCTTGATCTTGACCCAAGGTGTCCGAAAATCATGATATACCGTCTCTTCGCCCTTCAACACCAACCCCTCCTGATACGTTGCTATTGATTCCGCAAATATCTTCTCTAGCGAGATGACCTGCGAGTCTTCCGTATAATTCAAGGACCCGGTGCCGACTGGGACGCGGTGAGAGAGGATACATTCTCCTGGGACGGTGCGGATAAGCGACTCAAGAATCGAACGGCGGGTGCGGTAAGGTGTCATGAGGAGAGACTTGGAGTTGATGGAGAGAATGTCGAAGAAGACGAGGCCAAGACGGCGAGTGGGCGAGTGGGAGGTTACCATTGATGTTTGGGATTCTTCTCTAGCGTCGGAGGTCAAGATATGAGGATTGGTACGGTGAACAAGGAGAAGAACACACGGTTCAGAATCTGCTTGCCAACCCTGATATACACGTTTTTGTCTTCGAATTCCGATGGCTGTTTCTTCTATCAAATTTTTTATTCTCCAGAACTCTAGATCAGGAGGTAGAAAATTGCGGCGTCAACGTGAGAATGGTGAGAAGGAATGACCGTACCGTCAACCTTCTCCCCATCAAAAGCCACCATTTCCGCATCTAGGATAACGTTCTCTTTGATTTTGGACTGGCTATTATCACCATTCTTTGACAGTCCCAATGCCTGATAAATTACATCATGGACAGCCATCCTGTCCAACGTCGAGTCCCTTCTACTCTTGCTGAAAATAATAATATTCGTCTTTCCAGGCCGGACTTCAACATGTATCTGTGCACGTTCCCCATCATACTTCGTTTCCGCCCATACTTGCTGTTGTTGCCTTCGCTTCTGTTGCCGCAAGCAGAAATATTGGAGTGCGTGTCGTGGGTTCCTACCTTTCTCAGATTTCGGTATCTGTCACCATTGCTCGCAAACAAGGTTATATATAGTGGTGTACAATAAAAAGTAGCTACCGCGACAGGGACACCCATCTTGGGAACATTATAGCTTCTCGCGCCTGAAGGTCTCTCAAATTCATCCGCAGTTTCAGTAAAAGTCGCCTTGACACGGTATGAGTTGAGCATCCACTTGGAAGGGTCCCAAATATTCATGGCGTCTTCTTTAGAGAGCATCTTAACGGAAGTGGAGTTGTGTCCTATCAGAGAAGCAGTGTAGTGTGTATCACGGAGGGGGTATAAGATCGGCCGTAGGTCTTTGAGAATTATTTGCGTCAAAAAACTTGCGTCAATTGGAGATAGAGTACGAAAGAGATCTCTAGTGATTAGAAGTCGAGCTCGGCGCTTGTTGGAAGGATATTTCTTGCGGACAGACTCATGACTGTAGCCTGAAATTGAAGCAAGCTCATCAAGCAGTTCGTCAATTTGAGCAATCGAGAGAGGACTAATGTGGCCATCCACAGTCTGGTCATTCGTTGATCAGTAATGAGTTCTGAGGCGAAACCCATACACACCGTGGACGTCCTTTCTAATGCCAGTCTGAGTTCTTCACCCAGACATCCAGATGCATTTTCACAAAGCCAGTTCTCGAGAAAGGCTTTATCAATGCCAAACGAGTTAGCAATATTGCGGATAAGTCGTGTTTCCTGCATATCATATTTTCGATGATAATCCTCTTCAGGAAATAGCAGCTTGAAGACAGTTGCCGTCGTTCCAGCCGGCAAAGGTAGAAAGTCCTTCCTGAGTTTGTTTACCCATCGGCGGAAGATGTTTAGTGCTGGATAGTTCGGGTTTCCATAACGGTGACTCGAAGAGACCTTGTGGGAAGGGGCCTTGGATATCTCACGCAAAAGAGAACAGAAGCTGAGAAGGACGGTAAGAAGAAGTATATGATAAGACGTTTGGACTCACAACGAGAATGGCACGCCATCCGCGAGGTTGCTCGGCGCTTGGGACATCATGATGAAGCATAACACAGCCAAATAACGCGACCTTTAAACAATTGAAGTCACATCACTCAGACAATAGGAGGTCTAACCATGGCAAATACCTCAATTTGAAGCCGATTCGGAACCATTATCAGCTTGGCGGGAAGTAGAATTGTGAAAGTTACAGCCATATACCCGATTTGTCACTGGGGGAACTGCCGAGACTCTATAGGTCACCTGTCGAGGAAGACTTTGGCGCCACCTTCGAGATCCCCACAGCAGGAAATGCATCTTCAATGACGTTCTTGAGAAAGCCATGCCGTGAGGGTGAGTCTCCTCGCCTGCGACTTGTTAGTGATCTGCGAACGTGCCAACACGTACAAGAAGGCTTTTGCCTTTGCCAGATACGGAGGGCATCTTGAGACGTGTTGCACGGGCCCGAAATAGGCCAGTGATAGGTGGCCAGGATGTCTATGAGCAGATCCGGGTGAATCCAGAGCATGTTAGTCGGACAGCTATGACTACTGGCAACAATGTCCAAATGTTGCTCTTAAAGTATGCTGTGAACTGTATCTGACAACAGACTATATGCAATGAAGAAGTATGGAGGTCAGAAAGGTTCCTCCAGAGACATGGTGTTCAAGCTGTCCAAAGGCATTAATTACGTGGACGAGCTTGACAGCGAAGAGGTTCCATTTGATCGTTTCGAATAGGACACATTGTCTCTCACGAAGGGAATACCCAAAACCTTCCAACCTTATAAATCCTGACCTTTCTGCCATGTGGACTAATGAAGCTTACCAACTTTCTTTAACGCCATATTTGCGGTCCATTTTGTCTCTTTCTACGTCTAAACTACACCAGCCCTTTCTGGTGCCGAAGCATTTCCGCGAGGATGAAATAACTATCTTCCATGGAAATCATTTCTTGGTTGTTTCAACCACCCGACATATCCCATAAGTTATCTCCAAGAAGTGTGGAGCTTGAGCTGTGGTCCCAGGCCGATCTATCGGTTTGCGCTTGGGATGGTCCACACCCGCCACCAAAACCTTATTCGCTGACTTTCATCCTACCCAGGCTCATTACATAAATTCCAATTTATTGAATCCAATTCATATCCAACACATACACTAACACCTCAAAGATGTTACATTGCTTCCCGGAGGATCAGGAGCGAGATAGGAAATACAGATGTAAAAGTACAATAATGATAATAGAACCAAGACCAATCAATCCCTCTCCTTCCCATAACAATCTACGACCGCTCACCGCGCAACCGGCGTGCGAGAGCAAGGTCTTTTGGTTGGATAGTGACGCGTTTAGCATGGATAGCGGCCAAATTTGTGTCTTCAAATAGGGAGACAAGGTATGCTTCAGCGGCCTCTTGAAGAGCCATAACAGCAGATGATTGGAAACGGAGGTCAGTCTGCAAAGAATGAGGATAAGAGACGAACAATAGAGCCAAGGAAAAGAGACAAGCCTTGAAGTCTTGAGCGATCTCACGAACAAGACGTTGGAAAGGAAGTTTGCGAATGAGAAGTTCAGTCGACTTTTGATAGCGACGAATTTCACGAAGAGCAACAGTTCCTGGCCTGAAGCGATGGGGCTTTTTCACACCACCGGCAGCAGCCTAGATCAAATCCGATAAGTCACCTCAAGTCAAAGCTAAATTAGCTCTCGGACTCACAGCAGTCTTACGTGCTGATGACTTGGCAGCAAGTTGTTTACGGGGCGCTTTGCCACCAGTAGACTTGCGGGCAGTTTGTTTTGTACGAGCCATTACAGAATATCAAGTATTTGGAAGTAACGTTGGGAACGGCTGGAGGATGGAAGTGGCTGTTAAAGAAAAAGTTATACTAATTCCAGACCAAAGGGCCGGCTATTTAAACAAACACGATCGCGTCGACACACGTGATACTGAACGCGCTGAAACAATCAACAAACGGAAATGTAGCACAGCCACTACCTGATTGTATAATAGTTGGTGGTGGCGATCAATTTCTATATTCGTCGCTTCAGCGCCTTCCACCACACCACACTCAAAGCAGTTTACCCATCAATCTCACTCTATAAGACATGTCTGGACGTGGAAAGGGTGGAAAGGTGAGATACTTTTGGACTCTGAACTATTCATGGGTACTGATGAAGAATAAATGACAGGGCCTTGGAAAGGGTGGTGCTAAGCGCCATCGCAAGATTCTTCGCGACAACATACAGGGTATTACAAAGCCCGCTATTCGTCGCCTTGCTCGTCGTGGAGGTGTTAAGCGTATTTCTGGTCTTATATATGAGGAGACTCGCGGTGTTTTGAAGATATTCCTCGAGAATGTATGGTGTTTCATATTTTACCTTGAGTGTGACTAATTTTTCAAATTCAGGTCATCCGTGATTCAGTAACATACACTGAGCACGCCAAACGGAAAACAGTGACTGCACTTGATGTGGTATACGCCCTCAAGCGGTCAGGTCGTACACTATATGGTTTCGGTGCCTAAGTTCGACTGTAGAGGGTTAGTTGGAGGATCTCATTGTTGTACTTGTTTACTATCATTTGTACTTTTATAATATTATTATTTTATTGGTTTTTTTCGTCAAGGGAGTTAAGAGATCTAGATGCCTGAACTAGATGTTCAGAGTACCCCTTGAGACAGATGCCCACTCCTTAAGGTGGCCGTTTCTAAATCGGCTAACATGTTGTTAGACCACATAATAGAGAGAAAATAGTCAATAATGTGAGGAGGATTGTACATATAAGGATTAAGAGGTAATTAATGGTGAGCTCATTTGAGACTGACCTTGGTATCTCGAGCAGCCTCAGCATAAGACCTATGCTGCCCTTCATTGACACGAGAGCACTGCATGCGGCGGCGACCCATGAAATTCGAGATGAGAATGTTAAATCAACGCGAGACGCGACTCCGACAAAATTAAACTCCGCTCTGCCACATCTCGGTGAGAATGACAGCTTCACCATCCTCGACGATGGGACACAACAACTAGACCATATCTTGGGTAAAGGTAACTTGGAATCATCTCAAGTAGCATATACCACCCCCAATATCAAGTTACTAGTGCTAAATATGGCTGGTTCTGGCAGAAATCTCTTTTGTACGACTCAGAAGATACTCTGAACATCCGGGGAGGCATAGTAACCCTGTCCTTTTGTACTCAAGTAATAATACGTTCTCCGATCATCTTGAATTTTTGGTGATTTGAAAATGGCATTATATGGTGATTGCTTGATAATTTATATCTCTCTCAGAATGACTGTTCCCGGTTTTAATCTCTATGCTTTATTTTGACTCCACATGTGTTGAATACATGTTGTGTACACTATTGAGCAAGTCTATGCTAAGTAGGGCCTTGTGCAGCTGGGAGGACTGTAGAGGATAAATTTTTATGCGAAAATCCTTGATATAATTCTGATGAAATTGCTCACCACAATTCAAACTCGCAACTCGGTGTGATGAGCTGCCGAACAGGCAATGTGGCACACCGTGACGAAAGTTTTGCAACCCCCTGCTTTCGGCACCCTGGACATCCGGCTTCCTTCTGAGGAACTTCATTAGTATTCTACAACAAATGTAACATTACAAGCATCTAAGCAGGATGCTATTTACTGACTAATTACTCGCATAAACAAGTATGAATTCGGATAGAACATCTCAGCTTTGTGCTCACCTGAGACTTCGAGAACATGTATAAATGACTTCTATATAACTTCTATATGCGCTGCGGTAAAATAGAAAGCAGCTCACGTCACACCAGACGTCATGCGTCAAAAAACATGCCTCTTCCTTCCGTACTTCCCTCCATAAGCACGTCAACTGCTATATAGGAGACAAGAATTTATAGCAGATGAACGCTGCTACGACTTTTTCCTGTGTGATTTTCGGAGCAGAACCAGTTATCAGCCCGAGAAGAAGCCCACGGCGTTTGCCGATTGAGAGGTGACGACATATGGACAACGTTTTCTGCCTTCATCGCATCACGAAATCCATTTTCTAGCACAAGCTGGGGTCTATAGGCCATTCCCCTGCATTATTGACCTAGGGTATATTTGGGGACAAATTTTGCGATGGATAAATATCACATTGACCTCGGGTTGAAAGCAAGAAGAAAAATAGTGAAATGGGTCGATGTGGATCTTACCGATATAGTAAACGCTTGGATTATACCACTGTTCTAGCTCCAGAATCCCGAGATGAACTTGAGATAGTGAAAGAAGAGTGTCTGAAATTCGGCAGGATCATTCATGTTCACCTTGTCACAAAATTAAGACAAATGATCATCCTGTAGTTATCGAGACATTATTTGGGTATTTTTTTGACCTACTCTAGTCTCGATATACACCAGGATCCTGTAGCAAAACATAATTAAATTGCGGATTGAAATGAAATCAGCTGATGGGTGAAAAAAAACCATTGACTGAACCCTATATCGGGAAACAGAACTCTTAAGAAGGACGCTTTAGCCAGTCTCACGCCCGGTCCAGTAAGTGCCTGGATTCACATGCAGCGTAGCGGGAAACCGAGCTCTTCAGAAGGGCTCTTTAGCCAATCCCACGCTCGGCGGGTTAAATTGTCACCCGGACGTCGAGCCTAAGTGTAAACACAGGGTAGTACCCTGTAATGTTACCGAGACATTATTTATGCATCTATTGACCTACTCAAGTCTTGATATTCGCCAGGATCCTTGTGGTGAAACAATAGAAACGCAGGATGAATTGAAATTAGCTGATGGGCAAAAACAACCAATTTCGGTCACATCACAAATGTCATTCAAGATCTGAAGTTTTGGCCTGGGCCTGATCACCCAGAGACTTGGTCTAGAGCACAATAACAAATTTGTTATTGTATTCTCAAAATGGTCAAAACTGATGTATTACGAAGTGGCAGGTGACTCGATACTACCTATGTGAAGTGGGTCACGCGCAGTATCTTTTCAGGCTGAAAGTTAGATGAATGGTTGCATGGTGTGATTAATGGTGTTAATAGTATGTTTGCGATGTCGACAATGTCATTGTTGTCAGCGGTCAAACTTCAAATATGCAACGCCACAACGAGATGTCTTTGAGGAAATAAGATGTGGGTTTCTTGTTGAGAGCCAAGTCGTATATAGGTGTCCAGCGTTTGTATATTACTAGGCTATCATTCTGATATCTATCTGCGCTAACTGAATAATTTATTCATCCCCCTTTACAGAGCGGAGGAATTGTGTATTAATAGCCTTGTCCTTTCACACGAGCTTAATACCTTAAATCTGTTTCTTTGGGAAAAAAATTTGTTCATTTTCGTTCACAACTCCCTTTGTAACTGATTCTTGCGAATGTTATTCATCTATAATGGCATAATCGACGAGCGTACAACAGATATATTCTATAAAGGGGCTACTGAGACAATGTTGTTTGCGCGGTTCATGGACAGAAGAACGTCCAGTGAAATAAGCAAGCACAGGTAGAATATTGAATGAGACTGAGAAATGAATCATAGCCAGACATTGATGTCCCACCACCCAGACCGTTACCTAATCAAGCGATCCTGGCGCACAACCATCCGCGTCTTCTAGCCAATGTAGTCCGCCCGCAAACATCTCACGCGTCGGGAACACCTCGAGTATATCACACTCAAAGTCCTCGATATACAAACGATATTTCCTCCACAACTGCACATCTGCAGAGTAAGGCTTCTCTGGGTAGGATGATGTGTGGATTGCATCCGTTACGGGACCGAGACCGACTGAGACGAGCTCGAATTCGGGAACCTTGCCCATGCGCGCAAACATCTGACCAATGGCGTACTTTTCCACGAGGAAGAGGTTCGCCACCACCGGCGAGGTTATGCGTACTGTGGATGTCGCGGTACAGACGTTCTTGTTGCAACATTGGAGATGTACTTGCCGCGTTTGGGTGATGGGGTTTTCACGAGAGACAGAAGCGATAGCGGCGGGATCGGGTAGCGTCAGAGGGATAGGTGGCGCTTGACTGGTTGGGTGGTAGAACGTGTTAGAATAAACGGTGGCAATGGTGATAGGACGTGCAAAGAAGGCACTAGTAGAAGAGGAATGTGGGTGTGAGCTACTAAAAGGTAGAAATCTAATGACGGACCTGAGCAATCGTTGAAGGTCGCCCTTGGCTGACAAGGCCACACGTTCAAGCCCGGTCACTTCTTTAGGCCAGGGAAACTGCAAGAAACGGTAAAATTAGAATTTGCCAGCAACCAGTGAAGATGACGACCAACGCTGATGCTCGTCGTCTTTGGACTGAATGTGTAGATCGAGCCAACACGGTTCTGGCCAGCAGGAGGCTGAGGGAAAGGAAGAACAACGCCGGGCTGGGCTACAAGTACAATAGACATCGAATTCTCTGATAAATGATGTGACAAGAGGATGCTGTTCTCAGTTCTAGTTAGTGAGACACGTATTATAAGCAGGAGAAAATAGGAGGTAGATGGCTGACAGTACGAATGCTGTTTCCAAGCTGTTTTAGTTCTGGTTAGTGAGGCTTACAGTATAGACGAGAAATAATTCACATGGAATAGGAGGGTAAAGTGTTGGAAAAAGGGTCAATCCGAATGAGAGTCCAGAGACGGAAACGTAGGATGAAAACCTGGTGCACCTTTCCGTCGACGGCCTGTATTTATCGAAAGAGTTCATTCTCGTTCTGTATCACAGTGATTCAAGGTTACGATACCTAATTCGCAAGGGAAAGTGGAGTCCCTGTGATAGAAATTGATATCCATCTCTTTCTCTGTGATTATGACGCTAGGTTACTCTGGACTCCTGGATTCCTATTTCCATGCTCAAGCTGTACTGTTAACGTGACGAACGTCCCCAAGAAAAATACAGGTCATGAATGTGGGGAAGCGATGAGCGAATTGCCACATTGTCTATGACGCTTATCATATGATAGACACTGCAATGATATGAATCAGTGAACATTCAACCATCTGCTATCTCAGAAGCTGCAGTGTTACCTTGACCATTACGCTGACCTTCAAGGCGGGTGGAACAATGACGCTGGACCCACTGAAGTGACAGGTAAGGTGACTGTGACTGAAACGTGGTATATTTTTGATGGTTCGGAGTGAACGATTTTGAGTAACGTAGTTTTGAGGGAGTTGAAAGGACTGATGAAATGGATAGATCTCGCTTCAAATCTGATATTACCACGAGATTACTGTCCAAATTTATGACTGTGTCCTGTTAACGGCACGTCAACATTTAACAAAATGCGGAACTCTCCAAGAATATATTTGGTGGAGTATATGATATTAAATCTGCCACTGAATCCATTTGTGACATGTGGGCCTTGCACATGCGGGATTCCTCAAGATCGATCTTTATATTGTGGTGTGGGTACCAGCTCAGTGCCAGTTGTAATTCTTACCTTGTCAACCCACAACAGAAAGGAGTCCGGGTAATCAGGCAGAGGTACGTCTACCAGAATTGAGAAAATGAACTTGTCGTCGATAACTACGCTTTGTAGTCCAGGGTATCTCTTCCAGTTTTCATTGTGAGTGTTGTCAAGCTAGGTGGAATCCATGACAAAAGGTAATCTTGTTGAAAGCAGGGAGCACGATCTAGCAAATGATGTTCAACTATGACAGTCATCTACCTGGAAGGACCTGCCATGGAACATTGTCGACATATGATAATGTGAAGAGTATCGCAGACACGATTGCTAGGGCCGCAGCTGGGCAACCGACGGCTTTGTCCAATATACATATTCCCAGTCTTCTGCTGGTATGTCACATACTTAGACTTATACATTCTCGTACTAACTAGATTAACATATAATATGTATAGCTGTTTGTTGCACGTCAGCCTTCATGCTGCAATCAGTTGGGATTCCAACACAGTAGAAAAATATGAGGTTCATGATAATTTGCTAAGCTAGTAATCGTGCTTATGTCACATATGCCCTCAATAAATAGGCCTTAGGTCGCATATACATTGATATTCACTACGTAATCTATAATGATGACCTACATGCTGCCCAAGAGCCTTTTGCCTACATAAAATGGAGTATGTTTGAATTGTACGGATACGCGACGAACCAGTTGGACAATCCTATCTCAGTGGAACAAGACGACATTACTATCTGTGACCCGTTTACGCAGAGTGGACTTGGCTCTGGACTACCGGTCGTTTCCATAGCGCAGAGCTCAAACGCTACAGCTCTTGGGTCAGTGCCTGGCTGCGCACTCGTTCTAGACCCTCACTTTCAGTGAACTGTGCCGCACTGCATCACAAAGATCTAGGAAAGAAACCTCATCGAAAAATCCCCCGTCGATGTTCCGTCGCCGACGATTCGCCCTGATTGTTTTGCCGACGATTCACCGTTTGATAAATAACGTTGGTCTGATATATCTGTCATCGCTATAGCGGCTATGCTCGACGTTGCCTTCCCGGGCCTACCCAACGAGATTCTCCTTGTCATCTTCTCCTACTGCTATCCTAATACGCTTACCGTCATCGCACGCGTTTCCCACAGTTTCAGATACATTGCCGAAAGTATTCTTTATTCCTCGATCTCACTCTTTGATCCACTCAGTGAATCTTCGCCACAACCATTGAGGACACTGCGATGGTGTAATTCCATGCTACGACGTAGTTATCTCTCCGAGAATACTCGAAAACTCCAGATTCGGTGGCATGCAGCAAACCCAGGTGCTTTGATGTCTTACTCACTAATCCCAGCTTGCACCGAAATTTCACAAACACTACGTCGCCTGACTTCACTTGAGTCATTAGATATATCCCTGGGCCCCGCGAACCTCATGGCCCATACGGAACCCACTAGTTTCAGGATGCACACCATTGAGCATGTGATCCGGGGTACACGCCTCCCGCAGATGCGCCTTTGTTCACTTGGGGCGGATTATACAAAGGGTGCACAGCCTTACACCTCCGTCCTTCCCGTTTTTCTCGCCTCAGCACCCTTACTCCGCCACCTTAAGCTTTTCGACCATCATACACCTCTTGACTTGCCCCCTTGGGCCATCCCAGATCTCGCGTCATTCCGCGGTACAGCCAATGCTGCCGCAACGCTCCTTCCTGGCAGGCCAGTACAAGCTCTTGCCCTCGTCGGCCAGGATTCGGACGTCACTAAAGAGAATTTACCACCAATGACGCTCACAGCGCTCCCATTGCGCAATCTTGATCTCTCGGCCATGTCTGTCCGCCCCGCCCTCCTCAAGAACGTATCCACGCACTTTCCTACCGTCCAAAGTCTCCGTGTCCGTCTTGCCCTGCGACACACACTCCACTATGCATTTTCAGGCATCGTGAGCATCTTGTTCCATTTAAACAATTTTGAGGTCGCACATTGACTACCACATCCGACAAGTTAGAGACTTCTCGCCGGTCTTTCATCCGTGCTAAGTGCCCTTCAATTCCTCGAGGTGCTCGACCTCTCCCCAACGGACGTCGACGGCGTCGGCCGCCCCGATCCAAAGGAAGAACTAGTACTTGTTGAAGAATGGGGCCGTGCAAGCCCCCTATTGTACCGTGTCATCTTCCCAAGCGAGGCAGAGTGGGTGCGCCAAGATGACGGAATGTGGCACCTGATTCCAAACTAGAACGGTCTTGCCGTTCATCAAGAATTCTTGCTCCACCTACGAAATCACCGAAGTTTCTGCCATTATCTGCTTTAGCTTTCCTGATTGCGAACTCGGGGAAACGTTTGGTTGGAATCGATTAATTCAAAGACTCCGGCACCTGACTAGCGACTTCCGTACCTTGAACCTTGCTGAGCATCAAGTAGATTATTATATACATTAGTACTCACGCAACATTGTTTTTCACACGTACACCCTCTCACGCCACTGTACTACTGTAGTTGTGCATATATTTATTATATCATCCCCATCTGTCTATTTCCTTGAAACGTCACCATGGAGTCATCACCCTTGCGAAATAAGGCCAGATACACGTAGTTATTGGGAAGGAAATACACATGGTGGGACAACATTGTGTAATGTGACCATTTTGAACATACAGATAGTACCAGCTCAAGCCAACTCCAGACGCCAGCGTTTAGATCAAGGAGGGAAGAGGACATATGATATGCTGATCAGAAAATATCTGGATCAGACAAGAGGGTATCATAATTGGACGGATGGTAGATAGCGGTAATGATAGGTATGGGAGGTGATAGATGAAAAAAGGCTGGATGGATGTCCAAAGCAAGAGACCGCGGGACGATAAAGAACTAGCGAAGCCCGATTGAACCGAGAAAAATGTTCCTGAGGCTGAAATACCCCTTTTCACCAGGAACAAGTTAATAATTATAAGGAAGTGATTACGATACCGCCTCTGACTCGTCAACAAAAATATCGTTGTAATGATTCAGAATCGTTTCGATTGCCTATTGGCATTATGAGACACACTGAACAGTCAACCACAACTGATGGGCTCCCACGTACCAAATTCTGTAATGTCGCGTCGACCATGCTACCACCGTTCTGGCCCGAGTGCGCACTTGTTGGGGAAATGCCGAACAACGTTGGTCCAAATACAATCGCGAGATTCTGCATCGACATGGAGTTCACTGCGGCGTGTTGGTTTATCCTGACATGTTGAAAGACCAAAGATTATGTGTATATAGTGATAAATCATATATACAGAACGCAAAAACAACGTACCGGTGCAAGTGCCCGAGGAAATACTTGAGCGTCGCGTAATTTGGATCTGGAAGCTCGTTGACCCTTTCGTGTAACCGGATGTGGCGGAGCCGATCATTATCAATTCCTGCAAAGGAAATGAGCACATCGGCTCAAAGAATGACGATACAAGTCCACACACTCGCTGCTTCGATGAAACCTTGATGTAGGTTGGATGTCAACAGAGGATCTGGGAGGTCTCGCAGCCATCCTTTGATTACGCTCGTGACTGTATTGATATCCCCTGACCATTCTGGTGCATCCAAGTCTACAGATTCGAGGTCTGCGTATGCATACAATGCGTTAAAATGATTATTACAAGAACGTGGCAACGACGAAAAAACAGGGAGGCACCCACCCTGATCCAGCTTCTGTCTCAACTTCATTACCTTACTTGTCATCCCACTTATCCGATAAATTCCTTGTGTTTGCATTCCATATTTCTCGATAGCTTGACAACACTTTGTCAAGATCGAAGGCAGATCCACTTTGTCCCTCACCATCTGCTCTGCGAGGTCGACGCCGAAGGTCTGCCGAGCTAGCGCATGTATACCATGTACACCCACATTCATATTTGTGCCGTTGATAGGAAGTTTATCGATGTCATGTCTTGGTAACGGAGGAAGCTGTGATTGTGAAATACCCTGAGGTCTGATTTCCCGCGGCGGTAAGGTCGAAACTTACGAATCCTTCCTCAATAGGACCTTCACGCCGTGGACCACGCGAGCCACCCCCACGAGCATACGCGTAGTTCTGCATGTAGGTACGGAAATCACCGCGGTTGTCTATGGATTCAATAGAAGCCTTAAGACCAAGTCCTATACAAGATAGAGTAAACATCGAGGCGGTTGAATTGAAAAGAAATTAAACCTTCTTCTCGTGGTGGTACAAGTATGGACCCATCGCTGAGGACTATACTCTCAAATAGAAATGCGTATCGCGTCAAATGATATTGGGTTCCCAAATCTATCTCGTCTGTACACTCCTTAAGGGACTAAAAGAGGATGAGCGTCCCGAACCAACTTGAAAAAATTCCTGGGTAACGAACACGAAGTATTCGAGGTAACTGGAAGTTGAAATATTCCTGTCTCATTGTCTGTGTATCAATCATCGCCTTTCTGTATACGTCCGATGCAGCTGACACCTTTGACCTTATGTCATCTTCCTGTCGTTGTATCTGGAGAATTCGCATTAAAGATTGTCATAAAGAGAGAGTTGATTATGAACGTTGCCCGGATTCTTGCCCTTCAACAGGAGACCACCTTTGGCTACTGCTATTCCGATTGCCCGCTTTCCGCCCGTGTTGCCTACACGACTCTGTACCACGTTATCCTTGAGGGACTCACCCTCCTTCTGTAAAAGCACACGTTCCAACTCCTCTGAGGTGATATCTAGTCGATTTTTGCTCTTCTCTGTAGTAGCCTCTGACTCTTGTAGCGCCCGCTCATATCGGGTAGCGAGTTCCTTCGTCTACTCTTATCATAAGTCTCTTCGGTCTGAACATTAAATTGCTCAATCGTACGTGCTTCCGGTTCTTCTCAACCTCCTTCGACAGATTCGCAAGTTCCTCGCTCATTTCATTTAAACGTTGCGCAAAGCGGAGTCTGTTCTCTGCCATCATCTCGTGGACCCGCAACGTTCCATGCCATGCAGACACAAAAGAACTTAAAAGTAGTTGAAGTTTCCTGACACTCGGCACCCAAAAAGACAGTGCTTACCCAGCCTTTCCATCGTTCATAGAATAAATCTCTGCAGTTGACCGTGCGAGCTTCTGCAGATTTTTGCCGTACTCTTCTTCCATGACGGCTCGCTTCTTAAAAAAAGTTGAAGCTTCCTGTCCAGAGTGTTCAATTACATATCGTAGATAGAGACATCTGAAACGTACCCTACACGATATCATACTCTGTTTTATTCGATCAAGGAGCAGCGGCACTCCGCACTTCAACATCGCATGAGCTTGACCTGGGCATTCTAGCACAACGAGTTAACTCACGTCCAAGTCACATAAAACCCTGAGAACACTCTCATCAAAGGTAGGTTCAACGAAAGCCACTGGTTCGCTGCGAATCGTTGATGCATTGTCACGTCTTTCCGATGTCGTTATATGCGTAGTCGGGCTCTCCTGCCACCGTGATGTCGATGCTCGCCCCCCTGAATCGACGCTCGTCCTCGATGGTATCGGAGATGTCGAGTCTACGCGAGTGCTCGAGGATGATGTCTCTGCCGACTCGAAGGTCCGTAGCTGCAGCTTTCCGTGACTAGCACTGTTCTGAAAATCGGATTGATCCCCATCCCAAGCACTTGATAGATACCCGTCCTCCGTCATCGGTAATATAAGAGCTCGCAGAGTCTCTGTTTATAGCTGTCTAGTGTCAAGGTACTAGGAAGAAGGAGGAACGGGAGTTGGCTGTCAATGGCACCGGCTTTGAAAGCTCGGTCACTTGTTTGATGTTTTTGGTGAGTGAGCCACGTGGATTGCCGAATAAGGAGTGCTGAGCTTAACGCGCCAGAAGTCCTTGTGATTTGCAGAACGTTCATAAGCATTGTCTTCAAGACTGATTTTATCTACCATTGTCCTGAGCTCAAGGGACTGTCTTCCAGCGTTGGATCTCACAAACTGCGAATCAGGGTGATCGTCAACTCAATCTATTTATTTTTTAATGTATCTATACCCGCTGAGACTTTGCCCTCTGTCGGGTTCTGATGTACGCGCGCTGCCTACGTATTTGGCCTGTCTAATGTATTCGTCCAATATTATTATTGGTTCCCGCTGGTGTGGTGGCCGGTATGTGCGCGGATGTTGGGCTGCGGTCCGTATTTATGCCTTCTAATTAGGAGGCGTGCCTATGGTAATGTTCGAGGGTGGGGAGTTATCTCTTTTTTCTGTTCTGCATTAGCGTTGGCGTCTCGGCTTTTTCTTTCCTCGCGCCTGTGTGGTCAACTCAACCTAATGGCTGTTAGTCCCTTTGTGTGGGGACGTGGAGTGGGGATGGGAATTTCTCTGTAGGCACTTGACAAGCCTTCTCGTCTCGAACATTTTGTTACACCCATTGTGTGAAATGGATCTACAAATAAGCAGCTATGCACTTCAAACGAGATATCTGTACTTCGACTCCTGTTTCGGCACTACAGGATCCGTAAGCAGTCAATCGTATCGCCAGGAGGTAGGCACGTCGCACGAGACACAATGAATGCGGTGTACACATGACAAGTGTCTGAAGAAATCAAGATTCTGGAATGCAATGATAGAAATGGTGATAAGGCTCTATCGACAAGTGGTACTCGGATTCATACAGGCTACTATGATTATCCATACAATCAAGTCGAATTATCGCTAAGAGACCTTATGCGGAAAAATTCTCCAGGCGAAGCCACGCCATGAGTATAAAACACCAATTAATGGATGCCGTAGATGCATGATGGACATCTAGACTCGGAAGTGCTTTCGACAAATGGTGTTTCTGTCATGCGACTGAGGGCAATTCGCATCAGAGCCATGATCAACGCAACCGTAAAAGGTGAAAATGCTCACGCGCGGGGACAGCGGTCTTTGCAGGCGTGTTTTGTTTTCAAGTGGCTTCGACTGTAAATACAGTATTCGCCATTACAGTCAACCTGAGACCACCTGAGATGAATGGGGTATACAGAGACCCAGTCCATGAACCATTCACCTTTTCGCGCCTGGTCAAAACGCGGTGGTCGCAAGAGTATTGATCATACATGAAGAGCATGAAGCACATTGTGAGGGTTTTTCTTAATTGTGAGTGGGACACGTCCTGGGGGCGTTCAATTCTACATACATATATAGGGCCACGCCAAATATATTCGCAGGCCCTGGACTTTGTCGACTGACCAATAACGGAAGTCAATAAAACAATGGCTTCGATGGGATCTCATTCGAGGCGTCTGATGTTAGATCGTAGAGATGATCCTCATGCACTCGCATCGACGAGATGTCACAAGCATTGTGTTTAGAAAATCGCTCGCAGCCTAGATGTAGCTTGATTGGGCAATAGCCAAAAGCGATGACTTTGACACTTGTTTGGCGGAAAGACATCTCGAAGGGGACGGTGTCCCCCGAGATATGACTGAACCTAGACGACAGCCAATGGCGAGGTATGTCTTCCAACGACTACCTAAACCTCGAAAGGGGGTGAGAACTCGAAGAAAGACAAACTTGCACAGGACGGAGGTCCTCAAGTACAACTGTCATCGCACCCGAAGTCCATTGTTTTAGAAATACTGAGTAAATGTACAACAAATCAGCGTCTAGCTGGAAGTACATCGGCCAAAATACCTGGCCAAAGCCAACCGGACAAGTTTGAGTTGCTCAAGAGCATCCCTCTCTTGGGAAGGTTTACCTTTTACCCGAAGTATTCTTCTTAAGATAGAAAGATACCTTTCTCCGGCACCTTGAGATGTCATCACAAAAACCTCCTCCAGATTTCGCAGGAGCTCGGATGCACTTGCAAATGGGAATAACAAAGCTGACTCTGATATCAAAAGAAGTTTAAATGGTGCGGACACATGACATAAAGCCGTACGCACCCTCCTGCAAAAGTGGGATCGCATCAGAGAGTAGAACGGCCCACCAAGACCTTGGGACAAGATCCTCTCGAAATATAGCCACAAGGTCAGCTGCTGCATCTTGTAGCTGGTGCATCTCGACCAACTGGTGATATTGTGCATATCGAACTACAAATAAAAGGCGATGGGTAAAGATGCTCTGATTCGTCGGGCGATTTAGAAGCTCTGGCACCGATGGAGCGATAGCAGATGCAGAGCTTGCAAAAGTCAAGGGACCTGATGGATCCAATGAGGAAATAAACCTTAGAAGTCATGTAAAAATAGCTCCCACCGTTGAAAATGTATTCATCAAGGACTCGCTCAACAATACGCCCAAGTCCAGGCCAGTCTTCGGCAGATATGCTATATGCAGCGGCCAGGCCGTAATTCTTTCTTGATACCATATTTTGAGCAGCAATCTACGATATTCATATGTTCATGTGAGCGATTGAATTGTAGAGTAACTTTATTCCACAGACTTTGCACACCGTCCGTCTGACAAGCTCACGTTGGTGTGTGAGGCATGTCTGACTGACATCCTTAAGGACAAGTGCTATATCGCCTGATTGTGATTCCAGATAAGGACTGTTATCTTGTAGTCGAAGAGGAACGCGAAGGAGAAATTCATCTGCTTGTAGCTTTCCCACGTCCCCGCAAGAATACATGTAGTCTACTGTAACTCTCCAAAGTGCCGGATCTGAGTGGAGATACCCGGCATACTCGAGTATATGATAGTCACGCAGAGATATACCTGATCTTTTTTTGTGTTCTATAGGTCAACGGACAAAGAACAAGAGAAGATGACTCACTCATCAGGTTCTGTCTCTATTAATTGCAAAGGAACCATAAAATCTGCCAGATGAGCCGATAACCACCTATCAAGCTTGGAAGCGTGCTCCAAGACTTTTTTGGGCTCTCCACATACCAACGCAACATGTGTCATGTCCTCCAGGCTGGTCGGATCAGGGGGCAATTCGTCTAGAACCTGCGACATTACATCTCTGGATGGACAAATAGAGCCAACTCTGAGTGTTCACAAAAAATCTTCGGGCTTTGGAAAAACGTACGGTAAATCTTGCCTACGAAGCCGAACATTAACAAACACCCCCCAAGCAGCGCAAACTTCCTTCCAGTCTGAACCAAGTCCCTTGCAGACGCGCATAATGACTTCTGCTCGGCCCTCCAAGATACCAATCATATCACTGAGGTTATCCCACCAATCATCAAAGGCATCAGATCTTTCGTCTTCTGGAACGCGTTCCATTTCAATACGAAGAGCTTTGACTCTGTCACTCCATCTTCGCGATGCGTACGCGAAATCCCTTTCGGAGGAATAATGGTGTAGACGAGGCTGAGATTCGATCAGAGGTGCCAATGATTTGCTGAGAGACTGCAAATCTCCCGACGGATGTTGTGATAGAACCTCGAGGAAGAATAAAGAGGCTTTGGAAAGGCCGCGCAGCGTAGCCCTAGATAAATCCAGTTTTCCGCAAGTTCTAGGTTTTGTGTTGCGGCTTACCTCGTGAGGTAAGACCAGAAGTTTTCGTCTTCCCAAGGGCGATCAAGGGAGCTCAAATGATCGCCCTCTTCCGTCGAAGGTTCAATGAAATTTGAGTTTAGCCACTCCATAAGATCGTCCCCCACCGGCGCGTCCTCATAGCCAGGCTCAGCAAGGTAGAGCACGACGAACAAAGAGAAACAGGAGTAGAGACTTCGATAATGATCACTACTGAATTGCGGAGGTCCATCAGAGCGTGCCGTCGGTTGCTGCATGGGATAAATGCGGTCAGAACTAAGACGGAGTCGTTGTGTTGAGGGCTCACAGAAGAGTGAATCCAACATTCCCTTATGAAATTTACATAGTCGACAGCCAATTTTCGAAAAACATTCACATTCTCGTCACGTAGAAGCCTGTTCTGACCTCATTAGCAAGAAATGATCTATTTAGACTTCGCCATGCGTACCACTCAGGGTTATGTTCTTTTGATGTTTCCATTACCTTCTGAAAGGCTGAGAAAATAACAAGGGTGTCCGTGATGAACTGCACTGAGTCCATTAAGTAGCATATGGGAAGAGGGGATCAAAACACGCACAAGACGCCTCTCCGAGGATGGCGCCGCATCCAGGCTCGCGAAATAGATCGGCTGTTCATCAGACCTCTCATGTTGAGAGGTAGAAAGATTCTGAAGATAACCTTTCTGAGTCGTGCTCTTGACAAGAGTTCCAAACTCAACATACTGCATTCGTTATAGATATTGCTAGTGTCGCATTTAATGGCGACCAAGTCGGGGAAAGTACTTGTCCTGCCCTCGCAAGACTGCTTACATCTCCGGATTCCACCAAAGGAGGTAGAAGATTCAAATGGTTCTCCGTTTGCATGGTTGACTGCGCCGCGCAAGTTCGCACCAAGTTTTGGCGTGGAAAAATGGAACTCCGCTCGAAGTCGTTTTAAGCATTATGCAAAAATCTTAGCAACAACATTCGCATTTTGCATCGACAGCAGCTGCGAATGCACGTAGATGACTTAAATTTTCTCACTCAAAGTCCAGGCAAGACTCAGGGTTGCCACACAATCTGTTTATCATCTCGGTACTCATGCGGCTTCTTTGCTCGACGATACCTGGAAATACTACAAATACATAATCTTGACTGCACAAGACTAAACAATTCTGAACTGAACGCATGAAAAGCTTACAGAATCAGCTCCTTTCATGGTTCTTAGTGGTTCGCACGGTGTCTCCCATCAGCTAGCCATCGATGGAAATCGATACTTCTAGAGCGTGGCATTTTCTATCCTTCCTTTCAAGAAATAACTGCTAGACTGTCATAGGCTACGGTACCTCAGTTACGAACTTACTTCATCGGATTCAAAGCAAAAGCACCGCACAGCCGAAAACAAGCCGGCAGTCCAATTGACGCAATGCATCCGTCATCTATATCTGCCTCAGAAATCAGATACGTACCATAACGTCGGCTGACGAGCTTTAGACATGTTTGCACTCCCAGGTCTTCAACTCGTTGCATTATCTCCGTTCTGTACTGCAAAATAGAAGCCATGCAACCTTGTCCCATTTTCCCGGGTCTTGTAACTAAGAATGGTACAGACGTGAGAGCAACCCAAACTAATCTATATTTCTTCCAGTGTTCCCAAGCCTCCTTGGTTGCGACGATCGCCTCCCTAAGGAAGTTCTGTGGTAATCACGCGGTTCGATTGGCGGACTTTTCGACAGCAGGCAACGTTAAGGGATTCTTCCAGGCTACAGGATCCTTTTGCTAAGGCAGGACCCCGGATCATACTGCATTTCAAGCATTTGGGTCAAGGCCCAATTTCGAAGTTTATCCGGTCAAGTTTTGAATGGTGGCTTTTTCCGGTATGCTTCGCTTGCCAATGGTGGCCCTTCGGAAGACAGAGTTAATGAGTGGGAACCACCAACCCCCCCCCCTCCCCCTCAGGCGCGTGCGCCCAAGAAACATTTTAGTTTGGTCCATGACGTTAGCTTGATAGTCTCGTCGGCCGACAAGAGAAGTCGCCCAGACACAGTCTCTAGCAACCTGCCAAATTGTCA
This sequence comes from Termitomyces heimii, assembly GCA_003313675.1. Lineage (NCBI taxonomy): Eukaryota > Fungi > Basidiomycota > Agaricomycetes > Agaricales > Lyophyllaceae > Termitomyces > Termitomyces heimii. The sequence continues at coordinate 69,498 of QLON01003640.1, forward strand.
ACCATTCAATTCGACGAGAAAATTGACCGCAGAGTCCGAACTGATAAAGAATATGGTGCTTCGTATGTAGTTTCAATGTAGACTACAACTATGTCAACCTACGCCTCCGGTGTGTAGTCCGCTAAATGGTAGACCTCATTATATGAAAAGCATTCCTTGTGCTAACCCCTAACACGTGTTAAAATTATCTGATGTCCACCTCAGAAGAAATGATTCCCTCTCATCATATTCAAGCCCAGAATGTGACAAGCGTGTACTTCGGGGTCCTGGCAAGTATGATCATGGTTGCAAGCGTTCTATCGGCCGGCATCGTCTCACCTTTCCCCCCAAAAAAGATGATTAAAGTTAACCCTCACTCAAGTCACAGAAGCTAGTTTCAGCTGAGCGGAGAACAGAAACTATCTTTCGATGAAAGGTCTTCGTTAGCCGAGGGTTCGGGCTTTCCAGGATGAAGACGAATAGCATACACTAGTGACCACCTTTCCGTGGTAAAAATCGTGTGAAGCTCTGTATGTGATCCTTGGATTGTGTCTAGCGCTACTGACGTACAAAATACAAATGGCATGGAGCAGATTCTTGAAAATACACGCGTGTCCGTTCTCAATCATGTAAATCATTATCAAGCCAATACTCCGTGTCCGTGGTATCATAATGTTCGACCTCTTCAGCTCTCAGCAGTAATTTAACATCAAATGCCCCAGGACAATACGCCCTTTGTGTCCACAGCCACTTTTCTGGATTCTCTCTTATATCGATCAGCACGCCACGCATGTACAACTCTCCAGTGTAGTCTTCTAAGTCCAGATGGACGTTCCAGCCGAGAAAGACTCGATTGGTTCTTTGGACAACTACGTGGCTTGATTCGGCAAAGTCATCGTCCAGAGAGGGAAGGTGCGCCACGAGCCCCTGGTCATGGGAATATGTAATCTTGAACAAGTTTATCATATCGATAGTGCATCCACGGCTTAACATGCGGAGGATTGACGCTGCCATGCCCTGATTGCCATACATTTCCGGAACGACGATGACACCCGGTGGCTCCCACCTCGCAGGGACATAGACGCTCTCGTATTCGTCAAACTCCCAGAAGTTGACACTGTCACCGTCACCGTCACCATCAGTGTCTTGTTCATCCTCTATCTCCAATCCCTCACCGACTTCAGATTCGCTTCCTGTCTCGCTTTCGAAGTCTTCCTCCAAGGCTTCCAGTAGCTGGTGACCGAATTGGCCACGAAGGCCCAGCCGTAAATTCCATCCCATCGCGTCCTGAAACGCCTCGTCTTCCTCACTTGATTGATCACTGTCGACATCGTCGTCGTCGGTTGAGTTAAACAGACCCTTCCAAGGATCCTCGCTATTAGGTGATGGACTCCTATTACGTATCGACGTCCCAGGCTCTACCGTTGCTCTGTGTTTCAAAAGAGCAGTGGCAATGGCTTTGACAACAAATACTGGTATTGGACGTTGTGTAATTACAGTCCTGCAGCACGGACAAGATTTTGTGCGGTTGAGAATATAGCTTGAGTCATCCTCAAACTCGTCTGGATCGACATCATCGTCTCCTGGAGCTGGAGGGGCCTTGCGGAACCATCCTTGCAGGCAATAGAGACAGAGTATATGTCCACATGGCGAGAGTCTATGTTGCATTAGTTGAATATGGGAAGATCAGGCTTGTAAAAGCTGATGATGGCACTCACGCATAGGGTCGATGAATGAGATCCATGCATATTTGACATTGTAACGAGGTTTCGATGACGGTAATCAGCTGAAAAGTGAATCAGGACCAGAATTACAGGTAAATAGGACGGGCCACCTCTTCTTTCTCTTCTATCTTTCCTCTCAAAGTCTTGACCTGCGTTTCTTGCTCTTTCTTCACCTAAAGTGACCAGTAAACATTGCGAAAATTGGAAGTTAAGTAAGTCGTACTAGAGTCTCTCTCAACACTTGAGCTTTCAGCTCCTCAACTTTCTGCAAAGAAGCCAGATGAACGTGAACCAATGATATAATGCAAGGCAATGTAGCAGACCTTTGTCTGCTTCTTTGCTTGTTTTCTATTATCAGCCGCAGCTTTCTTCCAGAAGTCTATTTCCTTCTTCATTCTTTCAAATTCAGCGCGCGCTACCTGACTGGATAATGCGAGTTTGTCAGAGCATTCAGAATCGGCATGAGTCGACGATTCTGACAACGGACGCCGCGTGGAAGGGATGTGTCCCGTAACAGCCTTGCCTTTGTCTCTTCGGCTCTGATCGGTGACCACAATATCAGGTGTATTCTCCCTCCTTGCGAGTTCACCGTTTGATCCATACGTGGTTTTTCTTACAGTTTCTCGAAAAGAAAGTTCTCTATGAGAACGAGAGGGGTGTTGATCTTCCAATTTGGGACGAGACCTACGGGGTACGTTGAAAGGTCGCGCGCCTGAAATGGCGCCACAGTCAAAGAGCTTCCCGATAGTTCTGTTGGTATCCTCTGAAAATGCGACAGCTGCACTAGTGCTCGCAGATTCAGACTTCTTTCTTTTCAGTAAACGCAGACGTGAGGTCGGCCGAATTTGAGATCGAGTAGATTCCGAATCCGATGGAGGCTTTGATGGAGGCTTTGGGGGATCATGATGTTGCAAGATCTTCGTGTTCGAATTCATTTGTTGTGTCTGGACTTCAGGGACACGTCCTGAGACGAGTAATAATGCAATTAAATGTGGCTTTCCGTCAATTTACTTCTCGAGGCCTCCAGTTCGAAGTTCTACAGAAGATTTGTCATTTCTACTGCACATACATGTTGCAAAACTTACTTAACAATATAGACAGCTTTCTTACTTCACGGGCAGTGTGTGGCGGCCTAGAACAAAGCACTTATTGTGTCGTTAAAACTTGGTGACGTCTGACCGTGACACTGGGATACTACAGCTGGCACGTGACATGGTAATCAGTGAAATCGATCAATCTAATCTCGCACTGGCGGTGGAATAAAAATTTCATACATAAATCGTACTCGAGTTCTCTTACTTCTTCAACACCCTTCATTAGATCCAAAGCGATGTCGCCTCAATCAGGCCGCGTTCTGTTAGCATACTCTGGTGGCTTGGGTTCGTATGGCATTTTCTGACGCGATTTTCGCTTGATCACTTATGTCGCCTCGAAGATACTTCCTGCATCCTCGCTTGGTTAATTGAGCAAGGATATGAAGTTTACGCCTTTATGGCCAATGTCGGACAGGAAGAAGTAAGTTGATTCTCTATATATTTAAACCTTCTCATCAGCGACTTTACCAGGATTTTGTCGCTGCTGAGGCCAAAGCGCTCAAAGTTGGAGCAAGGAAATTCTTCCTCGAAGTTAGTTGTGTCGCCGTCGTACGCGACGTTGAAGATCTCATACGATCTATAGGATCTTACCCGTGAATTTGTGACGGAGCTCATTTACCCCGCGGTTCAAGCTAATTGCATCTACGAGGTCAGGTCATCTGCTTTGAGGCTCGTGTAATGGCTGATGCCATCGTCTTAGAACGTCTACCTTTTGGGGACATCCCTTGCTCGACCCGTCATTGCTCGTGGCATGATTGCCGTGGCCGAACGTGAAGGCTGCGAGTGCGTATGTGATATGACGTCTCTAATCTCCATTCTGAACGTGTCTTGCAACTTCCAGCTTTGTGTCCCACGGATGCACCGGAAAGGGTAATGATCAAGTCCGGTTTGAGCTCGCCTTCTATGGTCTCAAGCCAGACATCAAAGTCATCGCGCCTTGGCGTCTTCCTGGTATGGATTCATCTATGTGCTCGTCGGACTATAGACTGACGAAGTGACAGAATTCTACAACCGGTTTGCGGGCCGGCAGGCACTCCTCGACTACGCTGCACAGAAAGGTATTCCCGTCGCCCAGACCAAGGCTAAGCCTTGGTCGACCGACGAGAACCTCTTCCACATCTCCTACGAAGCTGGCATTCTTGAGGATCCCAACACCACTCCCCCCACTGACATGTGGAAACTTACTGTGGCGCCTGAGGATGCGCCGCAGACTCCTGAGCGACTCGCGATCGAATTCAGGGCCGGCCTTCCCGTGAAAGTGACTGCACTTGATCAGAACAAGGTTTACACTGATCCCGTCGAGATTTTCCTTGCTCTGAACGCGATTGCCCGCAAACACGGTGTCGGCCGTATCGATATTGTTGAAAATCGCTTTATCGGTGTCAAGTCCCGTGGATGCTACGAGTCCCCGGGTGCAACCATACTACGTGTCGCGCATGTGGATCTTGAGGGTCTTACATTAGACAGGAATGTTCGTGCACTTCGCGATCAATTCGTCACCATTGAGCTGAGCCGCATCCTTTACAACGGTCATTTCTTCACACCCGAGCGTGAGTTCATCACTAGTTCAATCCCTACTAGTCAGAGGACTGTCAACGGCGTCGTTCGCCTCAAGCTTTACAAGGGCAACGTTGTCGTTGAAGGTCGTGAGAGTTCTGAGGTCTGTCGTTTAATCGTCTGTCTATACCTTTTCGTTCATTTATATGTATCATAGGGTCTCTATGATGAACAACAATCCTCCATGGACGAGCTTGGCGGATTTGAGCCCACCGACACGTCTGGATTCATTCAGATTGAGTCTATCAGGATCAAGAAGTAAGTCTACCATCGATCTGTTAATTGTCCGTGTCTCAGCATAGTTTTTTACAGGTGGGCGCAAGCCAACATACGCAAGGGACAGGCTGGTGTTACACCCAGGGATGTTTACGGCAGTCGTGTTTAAATAAGATTTCCGTCTTTGGGAATCTCAATGTACCATTTGTATCTGAACGATTATGGTTTTTGTTCTATGTACTTCTTATCTTATCAGACAGAGCTACTGAGAGTACTTGTGTCTTATAGCTCTATACAAGGTTACTAGTAAACTTACATGAAGCAGACATTTGCCATGGCACAAGTGTTGTACTAATTCACACGATGCGTGCTCTCAATTCCCAAAATACATCCCATTATCAGGTTTTGCAAGCACGTATGCCTCTTTATCGGCCTCGAATGCGGCCCTGACCTAGATAATATCCAAATGACGACTATCTTAACGTAGGACTTAGTTGCATCACACACCTCCTCAAAGAACAATTCATCGGAAAGAACGCGGAGACCGGCGAGTGCGAGTCCTTTTGTCACCTTGATTGCAGCAACATGCGCTTCCTTCGTTTGAGCAGCACGAGTGAACTGCGGAGTATGATTCCCACCATTCGGTTCGGTTGGAATGGCTGTCGATTCTGGTCAGTATGCAATGGTCTGGATCGTTACAGAATATCAGGCATACCATACACAGGATGAAATGCTGGAAGTTCTAAACAATTTTTAGAAGTGTGAATAGGAGATTACTGTGTATATCCACCATATGTGATGTTACCCTGACATTGATAATTATAAGTGCTTGATATTAGAGTTAGGTGAACTTACAAAATCGGTCGATGCAGAAGAACTCAGATGATTCCTGGTCATATCGTATCGATCAACTATCATATTGCCAAATTCCCTGGCTATGTCAATGCGTTAGTCAGGCTCAAAAGCTGCCCAAAATTTTGAAACATGCCGATAACTGGATTCTGGCGTAGATCGAGATAAGCACGGTTCATCTCGATGTTCACACCACAACCAGTCGCCAATGCGGCAGCGCTATATGGCCATGTTATATAGCGGTCCTATAAGTCCAAGGTTACTCACTGAAAACACCGTTTAATACGTTCCACCAAGTCCACGAGATCTGTCTTATTTGAGGCCCTTGCAATGTATGTAAGTCTTGCATTATCAGGAATGACTTCAGCACTAAAATTAACATAAAAGCTCGAAACAAAAGGAGTTGACGCACCATTCGGGGTCCAATTCAATCCTTGAATGATTCCATGGACACGGAAATCTGGTTTCAGTTGCTGGCGTAGAGATGAGATAGAGTTATAGGCAGAGACAGCGGCATCCAGAGCATTAATACCCTCCCTGCGTCATAATGAGCAACGTTTGTTTTACATACGATGATTTTGAAACGCAAACCAAGGCGATCCAGCAGCATGAGCACTTGTCAGGTATCAGCAATAGGGATCGGATTACCTCAGTAAAGACGTACGTTTTGCCTGTATATTCGACGAACATGGTTTGGGCCGCGTTCGTGGAACCATCAGAGGCGGAATGCGCCTCTCCTGGCGCAGGGTGTGACCTATTGGAAAGCCAAAATGTCAATAACTAGTGTAGCAGAGGAGAACTGCGAACGCACATGACACAAAAATCCATGTCCTTGTAAGCACCTTTCTCGAGAAGAATAATCTTCCCTCCTCCACCTTCTTCGGCTGTGCTGAACTGAATGAATCAATACATACCAGATTCAAATGTAGTCCTTACCAGGTGTTCCCAAGATAACGACTTTTCCGGGTATGCCATGTGCCACTAACGCTGTCTTGACAGCCACCGCGATTCCTACCCCAGACATAGCAATCAGGTTATGACCACAGGCATGTCCAATGCCAGGAAGCGCGTCCATTTCGGAGTTGACCCCGAGGACCCTTCCGCCATGCCCCACAGAATATTCGGCTCTCCATGCTGTCTTCAACCCAGCATAATGACGTGTCACCTCGAAGTCGTGTTTCTCCAAAAATGCAGTCAAAACATCATGTGCATACCTGGTAGCCAAATGTAAGTTCAAACTTCTCCTTAATGATTACATGCAATGTTCTCACTTCTCCTGGAAACCTAATTCAGGATGACCTACGGAATCGTTCCATGAAGTGAAACAAAGTGAGGACGGAGAAATGGATCCATTGTGAATGATCTCACGCACTGTGAATTTTAAGGCTCAATTCGCGTAATTGGGTGTCAAGTTCATCCAATTTTGACTCGACAGTTTTCACGACTTCTGCGTCCAATGGCCGAATTTTCGAGTCATTGATAGCGTACTCTGGAGGTGCAGAATATGAGGGAGGTCTTCCAGGTGTCGGAATCCAATCACCGCCCGAACATAAATCATAATGGCGGACATGCTACTTTAGAATCAACGGGTGTGTCGCTTCGCTGTCGCCGGCGTACCTGGTGGTCTGTGCTCCAGCTCGACCCACCAATTATGTTCGGAACTTTGGCTTCCGTGGCAGTGACCTGAGTTGGTTTGGCCAGTCGAGGCAGTAGCTTTCTGAGATTGAAATTGCTAAAACATCCTGTGCCAGAGGTGAGCTCCATGAGAAATATCGGTACGGGGTCGGAACCACCTTGACATATTTATATACATAAATGGATCCATCCTGTGCATCTCTGCTGAAATTAGCGTCGAAATCCGACATGATCGGAAGATCACCATCTTGTTGATCCCTTTATGTATCTGTGTCTTTCTTAAGTAACTATAAAATATGTACAGAGACTGCATAGGGCTTAGGGTCGAAAGATGCTCTGGAGATCTTTTTGAATGGCAACTTTGACACATGCACAAAATATCTAATCGAACGGCCAATATGTCAAAGTGACATGTGGACGCAAGTTTTTTCTATTCACGGTCGCAGCGAACGGTTTCAAATGAGTCCTCAGATCCAATATAAGTTTTGTGACTATGCCTGATAACATGTAGTCACGTATAACGAGCTCGAAATATTTCGTTTCGACGATGGATCTCTTCAGATTGCACCATGGAAGCATGGAGGCCTCAAAGATGGCGCCTGCAAAAGATCAGGTAAAACCGCGTTACCCTCCGTTCTGTCAATACCGCTGATCCGAGTGGTCATTACACAGGAAATAAAAGCCTAATTTCGCCAAGATCCATATCATGGATTTGAGTATATGACGGGGTTGCGTGACATCTCAGTAACTATACATCTTGTCGAAGCTTTCCTACCGTGAGCCGATGCGATAATAGAAGTAACAGTTCCATATCATTGAGGGAGGTAATCTCGAACTCCGAGAAGTTTTGGGAAAAAAATCAACCTGAGTTTCAACAATTGCTATACCTTCTGATGTCTATTATGATAGCAGACCTGATGAGCAAAGATAAAATGGATGATACGATTGTATTCACCTGTACTGGTCCGTCAATCTTTCTCCAATGATTCAAGCTCACGCTGGCCTGTCAATATAGAATGGTACTCCCTCAAGTATGCGCGATCTGCATTGTTGTCAAATCACCAGAGAACTCCGTGTATGTTTATAGACGACGTAATAACAGTACTAGTTCGACATTCTTGATTAGGAATACTAAGGCAACTGAAAGCGAAGCCACAAATGGAGTTACTGAATTTTCTTTTACCAAAGTCGAGAAAATTGAATTCAGTTTCATATCCTGACTATTGTCTATGACAATCGCAGTGAGCAGAGACTGGTGCTTATGACACATTCACACAAAGCAAATACATCGCCTTCACTTCAAGAGGAGAGCGCACAGGATCAAAGGATCAGAATCAGCTTGATAAAATATAATTTGCGAGAGACAGGTAGAGATACACAACTAAAGACTCCATCGCATACACAAGAATCCAGATATGTGCTTTGACCTGGACGACTAATTGACAAGCATAAAAACCTGTTTAAGGCCGTCCGAAACAGCAGGTCCAGCATTTGTTACTGCCAATAGGGAAACCTGGTAAGTCATTCTCTACAGGGCAAGTAGGTTTCTCAGGCAAGCAGCCTAACCAACATGTGGCGTGTGCGCGAGTGTCGGAGGGTGCAGCATCGACGCTAGATGAAGCGATGACGAAAGTGATCAACGACATAAAAAATAGCTTCATCTGCACCGCGGACATCATCCTTCTGATGAAGACCACATGCTAAAAAACGCACTCTGCTGTTTACGATATCGGAAAGGGCTTTGACTTTTACAGGTTTTACAAGGGGCGGAGGTGATGAGTGGCGATTCTTATAGAACACAAAAAAACACATGGCATTCGTATGTGTAAGGTGATGACGACTCCAGATAAGTATAAAATGAAACATGCTCAGTTTCGATCGACGGAAAAGTGAAGGAGCGCCAATTTGTTTCCAGTAGATCAATCATCTTATCATCACTGAAGAAAAGAGAAACCATTGCCAATGCCTTGAGTTATACAAGATGACCAGGAGAAGCCTATACCACGACGGATAGGATTTTTTCCAAGTGAACGAAGGTTCAAGCTTTAGTTTCAAGTACATATCAATGTTTCAGACTACATGACGTCAAGTACACTTCGTTCATGCGAGGATGAAGGAGCATGATATACATACCAATAGACCTGGTACTAGATTGAAGCTTAATGGGAAAAAAGCAAGATTCCACATAATAAGAGTATTCCTAGACACAGAAAAGTTTAAACTTTGGTCGCAACTGCATATATACCAACGGTGGATGAACTTCTTTTCGTACTTACCACACACAAGCTCTTTTGAGCTAGAGGTGAGAGTAAAGTGAATGTATACTTTATGTCAGAGGGTATGACGGTTTGAGCAAGCTTCAGGAAAAATTATCTCCGTAAAAACCTCAAAGCTAATTCTTCGTCTTCTTCGACAGTGTTCTCATGTATACGCTCAGGCTTTCCTCCATGATGACGATCGGATGTCTTGCTTCGTTTTAAGGGAGGAGCAAGAGCAGCGTCATCTTCCTCTGACAGATCTGGAAGGTCAAACTCTGGTGAAATATATCCATCATCGTCTGATACTGGAGCAAGCTCTGCCTGAGACATTCCGCCATCTTCCATCTGCAAAGAAGAAAGTGAATGTATACACAAAAACCAAAGGTGCACTCATACCTCTCCACGTTCTCTCTCCTTTCGCTTACGCTTCTTTTCTCGCTTCTTTTCTCGAGCTACCTCTTTGTCCATTATGTCTGCAATCTTCATTTTTCCTCGCTCATCTTCTGCGAACTTTTTACCCTCTGCCTGTACACCTGTGAGCCCACCCTTCGACTTATACCAATCATCAGCTTCAGCAAGCTCGTATATCTCATGCCCTTCTCCTTCCTCATCAAAGACAAGTTTTTTAGATATTCCATTCTTTGCAACAGCCCGCTTGGCCCTCCCGAGTTTAAGCTTCCGTTTGGAGAGGTTATCAGCGTCCATGGGAGCATCTTCGTCGGATAGATCGTGGTCTGCACGCTTAAGTGTTATGAAATCTTCACCGTCATCGTTCGCCACATCACGGTCAACAAGTTTGGAGTAATGTTCGGACAAGACACCCTGATTCTTCCTCTCAAACATACGATCGTACTTTGTCCGGACACCGTTGCTCTAGAAGATAGACAGATCAATCTCAAGATCGGGCAACCCGTTATTTCAGTCACCTTTGAGGTTTTGACAAGGGTCGCGGAGGCGGGTATGCCCTTGGTATCGTCAAATTTCGAGTGTTTTGCTTCCTCGTCCTCGGATGAATCATCCTCTGATGAATCGCTGGTCGTTAGGTTGTCTTCCTTTTCATTCTCCTGAAGCACAGCGGCCCGCGCAGCCTCAACCACCCTAGAAGCATTCTTCTTCTGCTTGGCTATCTCTCTATCGAAGAACTTTATTTTAGGAACTCCAGGCAACCCGAGTGACTCAGCGAAACGTTGTACAGGAAGTTCATTAAGCTTGAATATTGACTTATCTTTGTGGAGGTGGACTGAACGAAGATATGATACAAAAGCCTTCAAATTTGTCATATCAGCTCGATGGTAGCTTTCGACTGACAAAAAGTATACCCTTTGACCAAGATACTTAATTTCCGGATCCTGGAATGCAAAATTCTGGAGCTGATTCTCGATATTTTGGGTCTTGCTATTCCGGATCTTAATCTTCTGGACTTGAATCATTTTCTTCTCTAGAGCCGCCTTCATCCCTTCCTCCTCGCTTGGCATGAGGAAAAGCAGCGCCTTTCCCTTGCTCTCATAGCGAGCTGTCCGGCCAACTCGATGTATATAGGTATCCGCATCTTCTGGCGCATCCAACTGAACGACCCAGTCGACAGCAGGAAAATCCAGACCACGAGCGGCTATGTCAGTGGCGAACAAAACTGCGTGTGATGAGGATATAAATTTGTTATACACGGAAATCCGAGCCGTTTGTTTTTGCTTTCCGTGAAGTTGGAGAAGCGATATTCCAGGATGCATCTTGCAAAATGTCTCAAAAGTAAATCGGACCTGTTTGCAACTGGACATGAAGACGAGAACCTTGGATTGAAGGTGAGTTTTGATGAAGCTCCACAGAAGATTGAGTTTTTGGTCGAGTTCGCAAACAGTATAATGTTGTTCGAGATTTTGGGATGTCGTGGCATGAGCAGTTTGCTCCAAGCCAATGGAAACGGGGGCTGTGAGACTCAGGCGCGCAAGGTTACTGACAGACTGGGTTTGAGTGGCGGAAAAGAGAAGCGTTTGCCGGGATTTGGGTAGATGGGACAGCAGCGCAGAGAGAGTCTTCGAAAATCCCATATCAAGGATGCGGTCGGCTTCGTCGAGAACTTGTGTTAAATATAAATGAAGGAGTTCGAGAGGGTCATCCATCGAGGACTCACCAAGTATCTGTAGATTGTCAGCATCAAACCCTACAGTTTGATCCATGTGCTGCAGCAACCGACCTGGAGTTGCTACTAGAACATTCATTCGCGCCAACCTTTCGCTCTCCTCCTTCAAATTTTTTCCACCAATCACTAATCCAGCCGAAAAAGAATGGTATCCGCCAATCGATCGCAACACTTCGAAGATTTGAAGGGCCTAGAGAAATTCAGAACAGGATCATACAGAAAAAATAAGGACGCACCAATTCCCGTGTAGGTGATATTATAAGAGCTCCAAGCCCATCCGCAGGCCCCCATTTTCGGCGATAAAGAATTTCCAGAACCGGGACAAGAAACGCGAGCGTCTTGCCACTTCCTGTGCGGGCGGCACCAAGAACATCCTTGCCTTTCAGCGAAAACGGAAGGCTTTGTGCCTGAATTTCTGTCATATTAACGAAGAAAGCTTCCTTCAGACCTAGAAAAATTAGACCTCACTATACTCGATGTTTGTACACAGCTCACCTCTCTTTGTGAAATCGGATATAGGAAGGTCGGAAAAAACTTTCAACTCTTGCGAAGATTCCTGTCCCGTCGGACATTCAGTAGCTTGTCAATCTGTCATCACGGTTTTGGACGCACTAAGTTCATAGCATCCTGTTCAAGTTTTTCCAGTTTTTGCCTCTCAGTCATCTTCTTGGTCTGTGCGCTTGACATTTTAGGTTTTGCGCCCTTTCCCTGAGACTTTCTCCTCTGGTTAGAAGGTCCTGCATGAGGAATTGCAGAGGACGCAGTCATCGTGGTCGAAAATGAGCGTGAGTCCCTTGGTCATAAATACAGCCAAATATTACATTTTCCCAATTTTCGGAAGAATGAAAGACATCAGAGTTTTGCTGCAAGGAACTTGCGAAAAACATGCTAGGATAGGATTTCAAAATAGACTTTATAAATGCAAACTGGGGGGGAGGTAGGGGGCGAAATATATGACAATGTTCTCACACTTTGCTCCTCTCAAACATGGATGTACATCATTAGAATTTTCCAAGTATACGAAATCGTCCATGTTACTAGGACCTGGCTGGGACAAGACACAAGGATGGCAAATGTATAGAATACGATAAAAAGAGGGGTGGGTCCAATCAAAGTTTGACTGTTCCCAATACCAACGCGATTCTGTTTTTTGTGTACACACTCGAGTCACTGTTTGGGCGAGACAACATCAAGGAAAGTTATCCTCTAGGAAAAGGTCAGTCAATACGCCGCGTGTTGGCACGAACATTGATAGGATCAAAGTTTAATTGCAAAAAAAAACTACTCGTACTTGACTGCACATGTATATAGATCTGCTGCCAGAAAAATAAGGTTCTGACCAATTGACAATGGACACGATCGTATCGATCACCATGTCACGCGTCGCGTCTCGCGTCAACTGTGTGGCATTGTAACCAGGATGCTTACGGTGGGTCAAAGATATCGCTACTCTCGAGTTAAGTCTAGGCCGTCAATCTTGAAGAATTTTCTATCTATAAGTTGTCAATATTACAACATGGCATTTCTTTCACAGGATCTCGCCGACCCAAATCTCCACTGGTACGCCTCCCGCACCCGGAGAAACTCCGACTTTCTGCAACGAAAGACCGAAGTCACCGACGAGGCTCCACAACGACCGTTCTGCAGAATCACGTTCTTTGTATCCTAGAAGCACGAGTGGGGGCTCTTTTCCAAGTTTCACTAATTTTGAAAGCGTATGGACAAGGGAGGGAAATGAGGCAGTATTATATGTTACGTCCGCCATACTAAGGGTCGAAGAAACTTCTCGTCATGGTGGTAGGGAATGAACGAAAAATACTTACATTATAGCGTCGAAGCCTTCAGGAAATTCTTTAACAAAATCCGGAAATGTATCACTATCCCAGTCGAGTATTGCAGCCTGGAGCCGGGTGTGTTGAAGATGTGAAGCATTGCGTGCGATGTTACGCTCAATAAGCGGAATAGCGGTCTCTTTTGAAGAGGCTGAGATCATGGCCATAACCAGACCGCTGAGGACTTACCAAGATCGGTGGCAATGATCCGATCCTGAGTGCCTTCCGCAGGAGGAGACCTAGTCGACCGTAATGCTGCAAGGCTGATGCTAACAATACCAATCCCAGCACCTAATTACTTCTGTTGAATGGCGACAAGACAATGGAAGACTAAAGCTCTTGCCCAATTCCAGGATGTTGCGCGATTGTCGTGAAAATAACGCGTCTTTAAGCTTTAAAACGAGATCCTCAGCGTTAGTTGACTGTTCAAGTCCAACGAGCCATGAACTCAGTCCGATACCGCTATCCCACACTTTCTAGAAACATCTACATAGCATCAACGGCACGATTTTCTACCGCTTCTGCGGGGTACACATACCTTGTCGAGATCAAAGGACGTCTGTTCCGTAAGTTTGAGCGTAACCCCCGTGTCCTCCTCCATCTTTGGCCGTAGTTGATATATGCGCTCAATTTGCTCCTGTTTTGGACCTTTTCTTGCTGCGCGTGGGCTAAAGTGAATAGGCATGGACATTACAGGAAACACATCCTGCCCAACATATTGGTTGGAGAGGTCAATCGTTAGGAATTCGCCTGAAGCTGCGGTGAGGCGGGTGCCGAGAATCAGGCACCACGACTGGCCATCACGCATGCCCGGTGGCAAGGGGACTGGAATCTCCTTATAAGCAGTCGCTTGTCGCCAAGTTGTTAGTTTACTGGGTTGATTGATCATACTGCGATTCGCAGAAGAACCACTTGTCTGTAACCAAGAATAAAAGATATCGGTTGAGCCATGAAAGGGCTCTGTACGAAGATCATTGGCAATCTGTGGAGTAATTTGTATGTTGCCAGAAGTCGTGGACTGCATAGGTGGCGGACGGAGGAAAGAGATGTAGTAGAACATCGTCGTCAATGACAAAAAAGTTCAAAAAATGAATGAGGACGGGCCGGGATTGCCGGTATCCCGAGGTTGTATTCTACGCAGTGCATTAGCTATCTGTTTGTTATCAGATCATTGATGTCCTAGCAGTTGTATCAAATGTCCGTCTCATGTAATTCCAGAGTTCCGGTCCGTAATAGTAATACGCCGCTCCAAATGCTGCCCCTCCGAGATGAGCCCAGTGATCGAAGAACCTACCTCTTGTCAATAAAATCACAGAGCTATAGATATTGACACACACTGACCTCCAGCCCCTTGCTGCACCAATTATGTCGAGTAGAACAAATGCCCCAACTCCGGTTTGGATGTCAATAGGGTGTGAGGGAGGGATGATTAAAGAGACTTGGGAATCTGGAAATGCAAGGGCAGTCAAAGTTACAGATGCATAGATAGCGCCCGACGCGCCCAACGATGGTAGTATCGGTCGAGGAACTGCAGTTTTTGCAGCTGAAGTGGCTGATGCAGATGACGAAGCAACAGCACTAGCCCAGGTGTCGGCCTTCATAGGGACTGAGGGCGCAGAGAACTTCGCAATCATGCGAGGGTACATGAACTTAGTAGCAACTACATGAGAGACTAATCCAGAGAAGAGGCCCGCTGCCAATATCTAAGTCGAAGCAAGAGATGCGAGGGTTAAAATTCACCTGAAACGAAGAATGCTAAGAAATGCCACGAGGCAGAAACTTCCAATTGTGCGGGGGCGGCCTTGTCTTGTTCCTTAACGAGATACAAATACGCAGCAGAACCAAAACCCTCTAATGCTAGGCAGTTGGCCAGAAGGTGAAGGAATGACCTGTGGCTTTTCGCGTCATGAGTACATATTCCAATAAGGCGAAGATTTAAATGTATGTACAAACCTAAAGATGCTCGTGAAAAGCGTAAAAGTCAGGCCCGACAATGGATTGTGCATGAACCAAATGTTCATTCTTGGTTGGAAACGCTTGACCTTCCATGCAAGCCAGATGGCAGCATTGAACAGGCAGATTTTCCAACACAGACGTTTACCCTCTGAACTACTCCCGTACTGATTCATAAAAGAAGCATACGCAGAACCGATTAAAACTCTAATTGCCTTTGGGGTACCTCCCGTATCAGCCATAATAGAGTGTAAGTGACTCTTCCACTTCTGCAGTCAACTAATTATTGAGTGAGCATCAAAGGATGCCTGTCTACGTACTTTGACCAACTCAACCAAATATGCCCGTCTGAGATCGAAGTTCGTCACGGAGGACGATGTAGTTACAGGCATTAATCGGTTTGTCCATATTCCTGTTTCTATGTTCGTATAAAAGGCTGCATAAGCAAAAGCGCAAGAGATGCCTCCGAAGACAAACTACAAAGACCGCCCGTTACTTGATATCCTGAAGGTGCCTCATCGCAATGTACTCACCAAAAGATGTCTGCCAATACGTGGCTTCCCAACCTTGTCTGCAAATGACTCCTCCGGCCGAGTACGAGCTATTTCTTCACGAAATGATGGTATGTTTTGGCATTGAGACAACGTTGCCCGAAAACTACGAAAACTATGGTGTACTGCAGATTGGTTCAAGAAATGCGACCGCAAACAGTGTGAAGTCGCTGTTGGCCTGGTATAGAGTAGGCCTAGAGATGTCTTAAACATCATCAGGCTTGAAGCTTGACGTCTTCAACGAACGCGTTGAACACATTTTTAGATGCGCTTTTTGTATAGGTTAGGGTTTGTACCCTTCCTTCCCACCCAAAGGATCATTGATCAGATGCGACGGCTGGCACGCCTGTTGTCCTTCTAGGATGGATGAGCATGGCAGCGCTATAATCAGAGGCGTCGTTCAAATTCCTCTTGACTCAGAGTCTGTCATAGATGCGGACGAAGAAGTAAGTTGGTGCTTTGGTTAGTATCACGATTAGAGTAATGATGACTGTCTTAGGTCTTTATTATCTACTCTGAATTACAATCTACCAATAAATCAGATACACTTCGTGGACTAGGGCATGTTGACTCGCGACAAGATGAAATGACGATATCATTTGAGCTCAAGGCTCCCATTAACCTCAATCATTCATCGACCAACACCAAAATCTCCAAGTCCCCGCGGGCAAGAAAATCTCAAAAACTGGTCAATATCATGGACAAAACTGTACAAATTGAATTATACCAAGATAAGACTGCGCTTCGTAGTCGGAAAGGCGATACAGGGAGTGTTCTTTGGAAAGCAAGGTTTGAATCACGTCGTGGCTCAATTTCAACTCAATATCCTTGTTGAAAGTTTAGCATCGATTTTGCACAACTCATTCTCCAACAACTACATTCACAGATTCCCGACAGTCTTTTAAAAGCGTCTATCTTAAAATCAGTGCACGTTTTGGAACTTGGGTCTGTCTTTTGTGCTGCACAATGTCGTCCCGTTGACTCATTGTGTATTCAACCTCGCAGTGCAGGAACGGGTCTCCTAGCAGTTGCTCTTGCCCCTTACGTTCGTCGTTACACCGTCACAGACACTGGGGACCTTCAGAATCTACTTCGCAAGAATATTGCAGCGAACTTCACCGGATGGTCCAATCATGGCGTTTCTCTTTCCCCTGGATATAATATTGCTGTGGAGGAGCTTGATTGGATCAAGCTCAGTAATACAGCTGCTGTCCAGCGCGGGAATTTGGTAGCCGTCGATCCGGTGGATCTCTTGCTTGTGGTCGACTGTATCTATCACCCGTCACTACTCTCGCCTCTAATTGAAACAATCAACTATTTGACAATACCAGAACGCACTGCAGTGTTATTTGTTGTGGAGCTCAGAGCTGATGACGTCATTCGAGAATTCCTGGCGCGTTGGCTCTCGCGACCAGGATGGGAAATATGGAGGGTTGGTGGGAGCCTGCTTGACAAACCGTATGTGATGTGGCTCGGATGGCGAGTAGAAGCTACATGACTGCAAATACCGGTTCGCTCCTTTCCAAGCTGGTCCGATTACTATGGTCAAATCATGCCAGTCGACGAGTAATTAGTGATTATTTATAATTGTTTTGATACTAAAAAAAATACAATGGGTGTAGATAAGACATCAAGAGCTCCAATCAGAACGGTGGTAACGGCCGACGACATTGCGGACATATATTCTAGAAAACACATGAGTGCCGATCACCGAGAAATGCATCAGGAAAAACACACTTTAATCGCAAGCCACTTTACAGAAAATAATGCTAGATCAATGGGGTGATTGGAATTATAGGAGGATTAACTAACCTTCTCCAAACACTCTGTGTGCTGCAAAACGAACGTGCTTGAGTATCCAATATCAGATATCATGAAACTTATGCCTACGAATAAGTGAGAGCACGGTGCCAAACTGTATACCCTTCTCGCGCCTGCGCCTTCAATACCCATCTGCAAACCGCTTAAGAACCCTGGGCTCTTCTTGCTTCCACTCTCTCCCTCTGTATAGCCCTCTTTCTCCGGCACAGCGCTACGCCCTCTTGAATCAACTACGATGGCGTCCATGCAAATGGCGCAGTCTCCCAACGATTGTTCGGGTGCCTCAGGGTCGGGCATTGGCAAAAGAGGGTGGTAATCGTAAGTCTTAATCTCAAGGAACTGATAAGAAGTAAGAATGAATGGATAACGAGTGAGAGATATGTCAAGGGATTTACCCGTTTAGGAAGGAAGAAGTTGGGACCAAGCCAATCTTGGAGCATGATAACTATGCCCTGCAACCACATAAAAGCTGCAAGGACGTATACCCATCCTAAATGAGATTATAACCATCAAGTTGTTTTAATATTTAAGACAAACGTACGCCGAGGCTCTATATCCAAAACATTTTTCGGGCAAGCTAGAAAATCTTTTGATCAGGCGTCAGTCACATTACCGCTTTTAAATCAGACCTGACTTACACAATGCGAGGTATAACCGACAAATCGTTGTTCCAATGATGTATTCCTTGGAAAGCCCACTAGTCCTCCCCCGACGTACGGAACGGATGATCTGTGGAAGCCATATGAACGAGTACGTAATAGCTACGAATACCATTGACAGCATTGGCGACAAGATGACGCGCACGATAAAGGTGAGAAAAACGAACAGAATAACCCCTTGCAGAACCATTATCAAAATGAATACAGTGTATTGAGACTGAAATTCTCGACGCACATAAACGAGCCTGAGGATCTGTTCGGATGTGGTGGATGAAAAAAGAGACAAAAGAACGAGATGCTGGACTTGTCGGGGTATCAAAGGTAGGTGCAGATGGAGTTGGGGTAGGCCGTCTGGAGCCTCTGTCGTTCGACGCTAGTGGCATAGGACGCTGTCGGGATTCATTTAGATCCGGAGTTCGAGTGGTAGGATCTCCTGACGCGGGCGGTGGAGTAGGTGTAGTAGAAGTCACTGCGCCTTCCGGAAGTTGTATCTGATGTATTAGTACGGAGAATTGCTGTAAAACGGAAGGGAGAGGATATCAGCCTCAATGGGACATTGAAAGAGAATCAAGAAAACTGACCGCCTCATATACGAACAGTATACATGCCAAGAATGCTGGTGCAACTAGAGAAATTGATGGCCGTCCCTCTGCAAGGATAGCAAATGTGATGTGACCTGCAAAGGAAACGGAATCTACGGTGGATTGCGAGAGGAACATCCATCGAGATACACGCGCTAAACCAGAAGGTGTACGACTGCGTTCTGTTTGACGAGAGAAAAGGACGAGCAAAGCTAGGTATGCAAGGCCAGACAAACTCGCATCTAACAACCACGGTCAGCGCCACAAGTATCACGAAAATCATTGACTCACAAGTCGTAACTTTACGAAAGAATGCACGGGATCTCAGACCCTCGGTTTCGTTCATCTCAAACATTAGTCCGCACTCCTTACTCACCAGCAGTCCATTCGCCACCAGCTTTGGCGGGCTGATGGTCCAACTACCCGTCGGTTTTTGGATCTCCTCCTCTAGTTCCTGCATGAGATACTCTGGAACGCTTGTTGGGTGTAATTGAGCATAGAAGGTGAATGGGCAAGTAGACTTTGGAGAGTCATCGTTGGAATTGTCGGAGTCGATAACGCCAGCGTCAATGACATCCTTTAACTTGTTAATACGAATCGCGAGTTCGGACTCGATTAGAAGCGCAATCTCGTTCTTAGATGATATTGGTACGAGAGAAGGTAGGAGTCGAATATCAATGTGGTGACCAGGCGGTTCCGCGAGTCCGTAGATTGAACCATTTCGAACAAAATGAACGCCTTCAAACTCCAGGCGTAGGTCCTCATTCATTAAAGGATTAGTAAGCTCAATCCTGCCCTACTCCACGATGATTGATAATGCTGCTAACATGAGTTGAGGACGTACATGGACTAGCGATGTGGTGTCAGACAGTATTGTTCCATTGATGTGTGTTGGAAACTTCTCGACAACACTCAGCGCCATCTTATCTGTTGCCTTCCAATTCCATCCCCGGTGAGCCTCCACTATTGCAGTCTCATTGACACCATCCATATAAATTTGTGCATGAGAGTTCCATGGCGCAGTGAGGTTCTCTAATAGTGCAGTAGGAGTGATATTGTGATAATGAGCAGCAGCATGTATAAAGCCAGTCACATTGGAATAGTAAGAACCCTCTTGTGGATCCAAAATATTCCCTTGGATATTGAAGTCATCTAACAAAGCTTCGAATGTCGGATCCCGATCAGACTGAACGACCATCAGACCACAGCGTCATAACAACAAAACCACGTACGACAGAAAATTCAGAATTGGTCCCGTTCATCCAAGCTGTGTAATTGCCAAGCTGATGAGTTAGTGACTGGAGCGCCTGCTGGTATTGAGACCTTGCGAGATACTCGTCTCCATTATGGCTTGTAAGCATGAACAGCATGAAACTAATGAAGAGAAAAGAGGGTATGGAGCCACGTTGCCTGACTGGTACGCCACCACTGGTAGGAAGACCCATCTCCTCATCGCGTGCGGGGTTTTCCATGGCTGTTGGAAACAGCACGGACTGCACAGCCACCTGATATTGAACGCGACCATCACAACTTCAATCACCATGTACAATCAGTCAGGCAGTCGACGCTGGACACACTTTCGCTCAGCCTTACAGCTCGCAATACAGCGCTCGGCTCATAAATGGACGTATGTCGCTTAGGTCCTCTCTTGACGCGTCATATGGCTTACGTGGTTTCTAGGTTCGAGGACTTTGCACAATGTTTTCCTATGTATGTTGAAGAGGACAAAAATGGCGCGTCTGCAACATTCGACAGCATAACAAACTATATAGAGTCGCAAAACATTGTAAGTACCACCGTCTTCCAGTCCTTCATTACTTAACGTCGCGTAGAACGATCTGGAGAAACTCTTCAGGGATTATGCAGTGCAAGAAAACATAGACATCTTGCATCGAGTGGTCAATGAAGCGAAAGAACGGAAGGGTAAGGGCGAGATTCGTAAGGATGTCTGGAGAGAGAACCTTGAACCACGCGCGGCTGTCAGTGTTCGAACAATACCAATAATAGAGTCTGAAGTGAAGAGAATACGGGAATCTCTTACTGAGGTTTATCTTGCTCTTCACGCGTATCTACAATTTCTCAAAAGTAAGCAGATACAACAGGAGAACATGTCTCTTCAATCTCGAATTGAAGAAAATGTAGCGGCAGAAGGGAATGCGAAGGAGACTGCAAAACAACTTCTGGATAAACTGGACCAGGCATGTTCTTAATACCTAACTAGATGACAGACCTTGATGAACATCTCCAGATATATGCAGACTGGCAAAATCTACCGACAGAACAAATTGAAGCATGGACCGTACAAACCATGGAATCACTGAAGCCTGGACCTCCCATGTGATATTAGGCATTAACAGCTTTCAGGAATAACAATCTTCTTAGTGCCCAGGATATAGTACGTTCTTTTTACCTATAACCATTTTTCTATACCATCACAATTATCGGTACTTTTACTTTGGCAGGTCAGTGTTGTTTTGGATCTTACCCGCATCTCTAGTAATGATTGATTTCTGTTGAATGACAGTGTCAATAATCGGATTGCGATTTCCACCAGTTCTCACCTAATCACGGTTACATTCAAGAGTACTTCGTCATCGTCGTGCCCGACTGGCTTTTGAATATCTACAATGTGTCAAAACTTCTCCCCTCTCATTATGCACATCTTGCCCTGCAGGACTTTGCAGCTCGTCGGTTAAGGCATCATGAGTTGGAAACCTTGTAAAAGTCTGGCTGCGTCGGGAGGAAGCCTTGTCCCCATGCAATGGGAGAGCTTGTTGGATGCACGTCGAATTCAGTATATTGCTGATCAAGCACAAAACGCCTGTGAAAGAAGTCTGCAAGATTCTACCATTAGTTCAAGAACATTGTATCTCTTGATGTTATCCTCCCACAATAATCACATTGTTTCCTTTCGGCACTATCTCAGTATTCTACCCCGGACCATCGGAAGGCCCTTACAAAGTTGATGATCTCAAACCGCTGTTTAGCAGTTAAGTTGCTGAGGTATATTAATTGTGGCCATAAGATTGGATGGAAATGGAGACTATATAGGAATAATATCAAAGATGAGGTCCATGCCTTGCTACTAGTATGAAATGCACACGCAGAGCCAATTGACCAAGCTAATTGACCATTGACGTATATTTCTTGACGCTCTTGCGAATATCGGTTGATCATTGGCACAAAATTAGGTAAGGAATCTCCAGAGAATTATGTCATGCGTTTGATCTCTTCACAGAAAAGTGTTAATAAGAGTGCTCGCTCGCTGTCTTTAAGCAGGATTAGTTGGCACCGCACCTGCCTGGGTTGTGTAAGTGCCACTCACCACAAACAGACTAGAAACACAAATAGTGACTTTAGACCTTGGACTGCATGGTCGGTAAAGTAGCAACAGAGAAGTATGTAGATACAGGTGTCCGTAACATACATGATACGCGATGACAGCGTAGTACGGGCCCCGGTTGTCATGTGTGGACCTCGCCGGGGTAATCACGATTGCTATGAGATCTTGAGCAATTCACACGCTCGTTTACGATCCAAACGCAGGCAGCTGCAGATAGGCGAAGTATGGATGGATCAGAACACTCAAACATAACGCAAAACAACACAGCATACTAATTATACTTTACTAGGAGAAACAGATTCATTCACACTAATCTGGCAGGGTCTGACTACCCCATCATGCTCTTAGCTACTTGACTCGTAACTTATGTACATTTCGTAACCTCTGATAGACCCCATCCACAGTGACTAGATGGTCGAACCAATTTCCCACCCAGGTAGAGTATCGCTTATGCCTTTTGACACAATACAGAAGTCAACCATGTGGCCGGCCCGGCCGACTGTAGTTCAGAGACGCTTCCCACTCATATTATGTAGTTGGACTATGAATCGTACATATGGCTATGATGAATCATTGCTCAAAGGGACACAGTTTCAGTGAGAACAGGTCCATTCGGTGATCATTTTCTGATTATATGTACTCAATTTTTTGACAGTATTGAATCAGGACCTGAGACACAGCCTATTCCGCAGTCCAAGTTACTATAACGGTGACTTGAGCCGGGCCGCCTATTAATCTCTCTAGGCACTATTCACACGACGCGCAGCATTAATATGTATCCTGCATAATGCAGAGGACGCACTCACCAGGGTTCGTCGTTGCTACGGCAGACGTCACATAAGATTGTTGATTTGAAATGACAGGATTTGGAATGCTTCTCGATAGCCAGAAGGCGGAGGACCTCGTTGTGATACAAAAGGTATTGCATTTCTTTTGTATCCTTAATCTAAAGAAACTTAACCTGTTACCCGAAGGTCCAGAGGGTTAAGGAACAAACGAGTCAAACAACTAATGTCGACCCACCGCCTTATATTGGGCCACCCTTTCCGCCTCGAAAAGTCACCGACTTTGTAGCAACGTCTCAAAGACCTATCCTTCCATCAGCCTCAAGTCCGTCTGTTCTCAGTCCTTTGCCCCAATCGTCAGTAAACCAGCTTCATATATCGCAAAAACATGGACCAATTTCAGGTGAAGGTTCTTGTCCTGCCATAATGTGTAACTCAATCATTTGTCTATAGGGACGTTTTACATTGAACCACGTTTTCCCTCTGGAGAATTCACTAGAAAGAGTGGCAAAGTACAGAAAGAAAATCCTCTTCATGCATCGTTTCGCACACGGCATGGTCCCATTTCATTGAACTTGGGTACTATTGGAGATGCGGCTACATCTCATAAGGCGAATGTCTCGGTGTCATCTCGTCATGGTGATATCAATGTCAATTTAGTAAGCTGAGCAACATTTCCCCCTTGCTGTACATCTCAGTCCTCACCCTAATTCTCAAGTTGCCAACATCTCCTTTGTGCCCTACAATGGGACTCGAAATAAAAACTCGACGAGGTACGATTGGACTTTGTTTTTCAGGTTCTGCATGAAAACGTTGACTTGGGACAGGTGATATCGTTCTCTTTGTATCAGGAGATTTTTTTGGTGCCATCCAACTATCCAGCTACAAGGGCTGCATTGAATTTCTCCCTGCCTTTGCTTCTCTGATGCGTGTCATGAAGCAGTCGCAAAATGATGCTCTCGTCATGCTTGGAGGCCAAACGGTGGACGATAGGCAAGACCTCAACTATTGCGGGTTGGAGACCCGGCACGGCAAGATTGTTATTGGTTTAAGGGATGTTGACAAGTACGATCCCGAACCTAGTTTTTGGAAGAGGTTGTTCGGCCGTTCTTAAGTGTTCCCCCCCATTCTACTCCTTTTTGATATTATCTGTAACCTGTATTATATGCTACTTTGAATTCCGTCCCTTCTGTAAACATGTCATTCCTGAACTGGCTCCTGGAAGTAATCACAGGTTGCTCGCTGATCAAATCGGTCGTGATCCATCATAATGAAACGTCAATCCTGACTAGTCTTGATGCATACATTTAACTGTCTAGTGTAGTCGAGTGTAGTGCTGTACAATTTTATGCGTTTTTAGATGTATTCGAAAGCCGCGCTCTGTAGGAATATTTGTGGCGCAAGGGTAGTTGAAGGGTATCAAAGATTTGTTGAACGGCTTTAAGTACCGTACCAACTTGTTTCCAAACAATCTTTGATGTAGTCTACATAAGTTCTATGGCTGCCTTGATTGTGTAGATGCATTCATTTTTTGTAAAAATAGATTCATAATATATTTTTAAGCCAAGACCCAAAACTAGCCTTGCTTAGAGCTCAAAGACGTCTAGCATCTTCTCTGTATGGTATTCAACCAGCGAGCTTGTTCAACATAACTCTCTTGATGAACTAATTGTTACATGGATAATGAACTGCTCACTTCTCGTAGCCTTTACTCGGATTAATGATGCCCACGAGGTTTGAAGCAGCAATACCAGCAATCTCCGTCACCCTGCAAAATTTGGCCTGCGGGACATGTATACCCGGGAGGAAAGCATGCTCGGATGCACGCCAAAGCATCTTCAGTGCCGGATGGATTTTCCTGGCTAACAGAAGCAGCTTGGACAACAGATCCGTCGAGGAGGGCAGCGACAACGACGGCCACGATGAATTTCATCCTAATAACACCAAGATAGTTAGAGAGCGGGTAATTTACGATACGAATGGATTAGTGTACTTAGAATCAATCCCGAAGTGCAGTGGTTCAAGCTGTTCGACTGATGAGGTTCAGTGTGATTAGTGTGTCTTAATCTCAGTTGAACACATACAAGTTGTAGAAACGAGGGGTGATGTTGAAAAGGAGTACAGGAGGTCGAACTTATATAGATCAGGCTACCTGGGCCTGAAGCTAGAAGTGATAGTAAATGGCATGTGATTGACGCCAAGTGTACGCCACCGTATAGGGGACATCAATCAAACAGTTATTATGATAGAGTCCAGGATCGACGTGAGCATAATAAAGTTCTTGATGTCAGAATCGGTCATTGAGCCTCCCCAATAGAATCACGAGGGCAAGTCAGAAAGGGAAGTAAGCATTTGTCGTAGCACTGAAGGCGCAGTAGAACTCAGGCTAGCCTTTAGCATTCCGTCAACCTCAATTCAGACGTTGAAACACTTAAATGGAACGTCTGTGGTCATCTTATTTTTTTAACCTTCGAATGATAAGGATAATAGTGGTTTATGACAAAGACACCACCTGCCAATAATATCAGAATGAGAATTTTCTCAAATCGTGAATTGTATAATTTAGTTCGTGCTTACAGAGGACACTCTGACAGGCGGAGAATATTGGTAACA
The DNA here is from genome assembly GCA_003313675.1 of Termitomyces heimii. Lineage (NCBI taxonomy): Eukaryota > Fungi > Basidiomycota > Agaricomycetes > Agaricales > Lyophyllaceae > Termitomyces > Termitomyces heimii. The sequence continues at coordinate 95,088 of QLON01003640.1, forward strand.
GCGATATTTTTACGTATCAAATAAGTACATTCCATTCTTCAATTTGAACAAGTGATAAGCAAAGACATCTGAAGATGATCAATTGTTGTATTCCTAGTAATAGAGGTCGCGCCACATAGCTTCATGGAAGGGTTGAATATTCAGAGTGATGGCTCAACCTGCAATAAGTCGGTTGAACAGAAAATATGAACAATGACCTTCCGATGACAGATAGAATCAAGATATCGAGCTATGTAATTCGGATTGTCCCTGTCCTGAGTGGGGTGCTCGTCAAATCCTCGTTGAATTGAAAGCATCAGATTTGGTCCATTTCCAGGACAAGAATCAGTAGGCAGAGACATAGAATTTTCATTTTCATGACATAAAATTATGATACTTTTTTCTTTCTTGGTATACTGCTCCTTGAAAGAGCTGAGGACCGAGTAACCTTAGCCATCAGACTTTATCTACAGGCTTTCGACGTTTGTGCGGAGGAAAACAGGGTCATGAGAAGCTCAAAGAATGCGCTTCATCTCGTCAAAGGACACTGAAGAAGGAAAGATGAATCTGATAATGAACTCCTGAAAGAACTAGCTAAATCTCCTCACCTAACGTAGATGCCGAGGCTCGGCGTGTCGTATTTGTGATTTTGTCATCTGGTACTTGTTCTTCCTACAAACACGAAACTACACTTGTTCACGAGAGCTGAACCCTCGAAAGATGGTGTCGGCAGAGAGGTGGACATGGCACGCGGAAGGTTGTATTGTGATATGCAAACGCGGTGTGCCTAGCCTTCAATACCTCCATTGGCGCACACATAACAAGTGACATGCTTAATTGACGCGCTACTAGTTGGGCGGAAGACCGTATGGCAAAGTGTATATATGTGGATCTCGTAATGTGAATTCCACAGTATAGATATCGAATATCGGAGAGGTTTCACGTAAGAGAAAGAAGAGGTCAACCTTTTGCAAGACAAAATGCGGCACATCCCGATCTCGACGAGGGTGCACGAAGAGCGGAAAGTTCAGTGGGCCAATCTGCGGCGAACTCTATCGATTGATTCATCGATTGAAAACAAGTTGTGCTCTCACGTGTGTGGAATCAAACCTGAGGCCTGACATGTGACCATGTGAGTACGACACGTCAAAAATCTAGACCAAACGCTGAGTGAACAAGAAGAAGCGACCTCACTAAGCCAATAGTGAGTGTGATTCGATATCCATTCACACTGCTGGCAGCAGAGGTAGCCATATGTAGGCAGGGTGGGTAAGGACACTTACCTCATGTAAAGTCACGCGCTCGCCCGATATGGAGAAAGTCCGACGGTATGCCTTCGTCAGCTGGTCTTGTTATGGACTTCTCGTGTGTGTTTTCTTAGGCAAGTTTGTGATTATCGTGCTATGTTGATTGGCCAGACATTGTTCCTATCGGCCCATCACATGCGTGTGTTTTGTCAGTAGATACTCGGTCCTCACGGATGTTTGAATCTACAAGACTTTATTCCAGTGTAACAGTCCAGAGGGGCACTAAGAGTCATCAATGGTCGGCATTTTCGGCTGCTCTTCGGCGGGTGACGTGTCGATCCTAAAAACGGCGAGGATTCCAAATTAATGAAACGTTAGAGACCAAGGCAAGATCCATAAGAACAACTCGGTGTAGGAATTACGCATAATGAATCATCCTCGTAGTTTGTTGGATTTGTTGATATGGGAAAGTTGATGTCACAGAGTACAGGACATGTTCACAGGGGGATAAATGGACAGGACAAACCACGTCAAATACTGAACAGGAGAGTGAACAGCCCTTGGCCATTGATGATCTGATGAAGCCAAGTTGAGCTCCGATGCAGAGCGAGCGCATTGTTGGGAGCAACCTGGTTTACGTCCGAGACGCCTGCCGGCGCTCATTACAAAAAGACGATCAGTCAAAAATTTAACCCGGGTTGTGAACAAGCCAATTCCTCGCAATCGGTCATTGCCGAACCGGTCAGTACATAACAGTCATGGCATGTTTTCCCAAATATTAGATGCCGTTTCGACTCGTGTACAGCTCGCTGTCCTGCTGCTCAGTGCAATCGTTGTTTTGGCCAGCTTGTGAATTTCTTGGATTGGGCCTCCGTCATGCCTGCAAAGGACTCGTCTGCATGGTCTGCTGGTCACAAACGTAACGTTTCATCGACTTCGACCAAGAGTTCCTTGACAGCTCAGGCGGGAAATACTCATGTTGTGTCGACGTCTTCAACAGCTGCGTACTCGCATGCTGAGTCATTATCGATCAATAATCTGAGGACTTCGTCACGAATCATGACTACCGTGCGCCGGTCTATAGGATCATTTCCGAAGAAAAGGGGCCCGGAGTCTTCAGTTCGTTTCAATGTTGTTGAATGGGTTTTGCGGTCCTGACGTGCATCTCTTGTCCAGAAGACAAGTGCCTATGGCATGATCTCAACCCCTGCCGAGCGAAGCCTGCCGACATCTACCCGTTACCGCGATTCCACCACAAGCCGACCTACCATTGAGCAAATAGCGATGGGACTACATACTTCACGCACCCCTCATCTGCGACCCCTCAACGCGGCACTCCCGCCAGCACCCCAATCTCGCCGCGTCCTCCCCCCGCCACCCGCACGTCCATCCCTCAAACAAACATCTTCCAGTCCTGCGACATTAGCGGAGGATGTACCAGCGTCCGCATCGTCTTCCACATTAGCCTCGACCAATCCATCATCAAAAACCCTCACTACGCCCTTGTCATCTATCAAAGTCCGAATGGCGCGATTTTTGCCGCGGACGCGAATATCTTCCGCCCCGCCATCTGTTCTTTCGTCTTTGTCCCCATCACCACGCACAAGCACAGAGATACAGACACCGAAGAAGGCTGTGCGTTTTTCTGTATCATCAGAAGCGTGATCGCCATACGAGCTGTATTTTAGCTTTCATTTGCGATACCCGTTATACTATCATTATTTTATCAACGCGATTCCACGGCAGAGGTCAGCATTCTATTTACGTACGACACACTATCTGCTCTACTTGCACATTCGTCATTAGCATACTGCACGTCGTTGAGTCACATCAGCATGTATCCTATATAGGCTTCTAATCAATTCCAGCGTCAGCACGCGATGATTCCGCAGTGTCACAATACTCCGCTTTTTTCAAATACCCAACGTACAGATGCTATTGGTGTTGCTTAGATTCTGGAATTTAGACTATGTTGCTTCCACACTTGCTCGGTGACTTTGGGGCCAAGTCCAAGGAATTGTAATTGCTACTCACTTATATTAGTATCATATGCAACGTTATGCATTCAAACGTAGTGGTAGCAAGCTTTTCTCACTGAGGATTCTTATCCTATCTAAGTTAGCCGCATAAATCATGCCCTTCACATCTCAAATTACGTCAGCAGTGATTTCTGAGGTCCTGACGCGCATCACGACAAGACAATTGGCAACGACCATTTACGATCTCCTACTTTCTGCCTATAATACTCTCTCTTTCATTTTTGCTTCGAAATGGCTCCAGTTGAGACCGAATACTACGAAATGGTACGCGCACCGTACCTTCACGATCAAGACGTCAAGTCTGAGCCACAGAACGAATAGCTCGGTGTGGCGGTCGATGTCAATGATACAGAGCTTAAGAAGGCATACAGAAAGCAAGCTATGAAGGTGAAGAGACGGACCTATATATCTACCAGCTTTGCGCTAAGACTTTCATAGTATCATCCAGACAAGAACCCTTCTCCTGAAGCTGAGGAAAAGTTCAAGGAAATCAGGTAAGTCAGAGGCTGGCAGTCCATGAGAAGTTCTAACAAAATTACGTTTCATCGTTAGCAAAGCCTACCAAGTTCTATCAGATTCTGTATTTCTTCAATTGCCTCACACATATAGCGCCGCATTAACTTTTCTGTCAGAATCTACGAGCTGTCTATGACAAAAATGGGAAATCCATGGTATATACTACGCCATATGGGAAGAAGCCACAATTTTGCTGAGTTCTGTACCATTTCAGGTGGACAAGGAAGGTCCAATCAGTATGGAAGATGCTGCGGGTTTCTTCGCCAACGTTTTTGGAGGAGAGAGGTTCCATGAATATGTGCGTTTGCCTTTCTTAGTCAGGTCGAAGATCTGTGCTAACTCATATGCAGATTGGAGAAATATCTATTATGAAAGATATGACATCTGTTGCTGCGACTATGATGAGTGATGAAGAGAAGCAAGAAATCGAGCGAGCAATGAATGCTGACATTCAATCGAAACCCACAACACCGCCAGTAGCCAATACTCCCCACAACACCGAGAGCAAACAGGCATCAGGCGTGTCATCGCCTTCTGCCACCACGCCTCCATCGCCCACTCGCGTACCTCCTCACGCTCCCTCCGCCGTGTATCCTAATTCTCAGGTATCATCTTCGCTCGTCGTTGCTAATGAGATAGGGTCCTCGACATCGCCACCGCTTAGCAACACTGAGAAAGAGAAGCAGAAGGAGCGTCAAAGGGAGGTGGCGCGGCAGAAGGCCAAGCTTGCTCAAGAACAAAAGGAGAAGCTTCGTGAACAGGAGAAGGAGAGGCGTAAGGTAATGGAAGCACGCGTTACGATGTTGACAACACGAATGGTCGAGCGCTTGAGGCCCTTTGTCGATGCGAAACACCCCGGCGAGAAGGATGACCCTGAGACTATTGCATTTGAGAAGAGGATGAAACAGGAAGCGGAGGACTTGAAACTAGAAAGCTTTGGTGTCGAGGTGAGTTCCATTCGCCTATGATGAATAAGTTTCCATTTCAGTTAATCAGGGGTTAACTAGCTCCTCCACACAATTGGAAATGTGTACCTGATGAAAGCATCGTCATACATGAAGTCACGGAAGTTCTTGGGCATGCAAGTTCTGTTCTTCGTTATCTTTCTGTCGCTAATCAAGCTTCTTATCTAGTCCTGGGTTCTTCTCACGGCTGAAGGAAAAGGGAGCACTTGCGAAGGATGTATGGGGTGTCATTGGTAGCGCGTAAGCTTCTTCATCATATGGCTGACAGGAGCTCATCGCTCGGCCTTCTTACAGATTGAGTGTTCGTGACGTGATGATGGTTAGTGTCATGAAAAGTTTATTGATTGACGTCTTGACTGGTACTCGATACACAGGAAATGGAGAAGGCACAGGCGAAAGGCGAACTCGGTGAAGAAGAGCTTCGGGCGCTGGAGATGGATGTCACCGGCAAGGTGAAAGCTTTTCTTGAATCAGTATATCTGGATCTAATTCGTCGTGTAGATAATGCTCGCCTCTTGGCGTGGAGCTCGTCTGGAAGTCATCCAGGTTCTTCGTGAGGTACGGAAGGGATACTCTCCCATTCTTACCTATTCCGGAATTCACGCCTCTAATAGGTAGTCGATAATGTCCTGAAAGAACCTGGACAAACCGATGCCGTTCTCTATAATCGAGCCAAGGTCTATGATCTCTTATATCCTATCTTTTAAGGATGCTTACAGTTGTTATTTTAGGCTCTACTCCTTACTGGCGCAATATTCAAGTCCACTGTTCCTGATGAGTCAGATGAAGAGCGTCGAGAGCTTGAACGGTCTGTTCATCACTGTTTTTTTTCGGATTGACTCATCACGTTTTAATTCGTCTCAGAATGGTAGCTGAAGCAGCTCAGCCAAAGTCGAGAAAGCGCACAACGGATCTCGCTAAGGCGAAGCGCGAGGATATGATCAAGCAGCAATTAGAGAAAGAGAAAGAGAAAAGCCAGGGGGCATCATCAGGTATCAAGACACCTCCCACTTCTCTGTGAGGCTTCAGTGAGGTCTTCTCCTCAAATCCGTTACACATGCTTGAAGTACATGCACATACCTAATTATCTTCCGTTCATTTCAATACTATCTACCTTTATTTATTCAAGCAAGATTTAGAAGCATTGTGTCTCGTTGACGTACATGACATACTATTGATATTCCTCTCTGAATTCAGCGAAATGCTTGGATGGTTAACAACAATTTCCATTACCTCCACCGGTTCGGCAAATGAGAACACTGCACCTTCCCTTCCATAAAACACTTCAAAGTGTTTGCATCAAAAACTCGTAGTTTCCCACTTCATTCCGTTAGGTCCAGCATACCTGAGATATCAAAATGCTGTCCTTAATCACAATGAAGATAAGAAGTGCAATTTCTATAGCAAAGGCTCGAAACAATGAGTATAACGGCGAAGATGGTGCGGCTATCGCTACCACAACGTACGCAACGAGAAGAATGCCCAGGACGAGTGGCAGGCACATGGATAGTCATGAACTACTCTGCTCGTTTGCGGAATTACTTGCAACTTCGTTGTTCGAGAGGGAAGTATCGGTACCAGACAAGTCGAAAAGGTAGCACGTTGAAGTAGAGAAAAAAATATCTTCACGAGGTCAAAGATAGAATCACGACTGGATCGTTCCATGACAAAAGGTTATAGGAACCCCGCAGTGAAACCATGAATTCACTAGAGGGCCACAAAGGCACAGATAGCTTGCCGTTTGACCAGACTTTTATGCCGAAGACACGCTGAAACAACGGGAATTCATGATATGCGTTTAGAGCCTGTCAGCAGAACTATGACAAAATTCCTTGTAAATGTCAGGATTTTCGACTGAGTAACACGGTGCTATAGTATACATCGGAACAGAAATAAGAGTTCCGTATGCTATAGGCCGGCAGCATCAAGGCAGACTATTTAGTCTGGACAAAAATGAACAGTTCTCATCGCTGGGGAAGAGTTTTTCTAATGATGGCGATCACCGTGGTAGCAGGAGCAAGATGTCATGTCACAGCTCTCCTAAAGGTCTTGACCTAATGATTAAGTCGTGCAGAAGATGAGGATACGAAGTTGTAGTACTTTCCCGAGGTCGAGATGGGGATCCTATGAGGATGGAATTCACTGAGGCCAGACTTGTCCATAGAGTGCAGTCGGTTCCAGCATGTGTATTTCGTGAGAGGTTGTGAACCGGCATCGGCAAGGGTCGTCAAATGTCGGGAGCCACATTACAAGCAATAACAAATATACATATCGTATTCAACGGATGACTAAGGAACTCGACCTTTTCCCAACTACCACTATGGCATCCTCCTCAGTTACCGAGGCGCAGATAAGAAGCGAAATAGCTCGCCTTACAGGTTTGTTTCCCTATCTTTGTGAAAGCTCGTTTCTAATGCGATGTTCATCAGCAAGTATCAACGAACGCAAGTCAATGATTTCTGGACGGAACTCAGGCTACCCACGAACAAACTCGAGGAACAACACGTACATCAATCCCAATTACAAGTCAATGAACAAGTCTATTAAGCCGGATATTAATAATGCACAACATCAATCGCCGCTACCCCAGTTTCAACCTCAAGTCAAACCGCCCTCAACGCAAGTCAAAGATGTCGTGATTGACGGCGTTGCTTTTGAATCTTCCGGGCGATCCTTAGTCCGTAAAGATCGTGAGTTCTTATAACCGCTTCGATCACTAAAGGTACAATTTCTTTTTAGTGCCAAAACCTAGTTCTTCTGGACCCAGTGTATCGAAAGCAACTTTGCAACATGAAGCACCATTCACTCGGAAATCGGGTCACCTGATACCGAATTCTCGAACGTACAAGCCCAAGTCTCACAGTCGTCGTGGGCGCCCAGCGAACCGCAATATGACACTGAACAACACAATTCGCCCCTATCAGTTCGTCCTCCTCTATTTCGTCATTGAATGACTACAAAACACAGTTACAGGCCGCGCGTGAAACGTGTCAAATACTCGGACAAACCGTGTCCTCGCTTCACAACCACAGGTGCGCTTAGATCTGGCTTCAAGGAGCTCCGACTATCTGGTCTTCTGAAGCACCGCCTTTCATTTCGTCCAAATACGTGTTCACAACGCTTTTACAGGTGCCTGTAGTCGCGGTCTTACATGTCCCTACCAACATGACCCTGTCAAGATTGCTATCTGTTGGAATTTTCTTCAAGGCAACTGTTCTTATACCACAGAAACTTGCGCTCTTTCGCATGACCCAACACCGGAACGCACACCACTGTGCCTGCACTACCTCAACAAGGGCCGCTGCACTCGCGACAACTGCCCGTTCCCTCATGTGAATGTTGGTGCACGCGAAGGCATCTGTCGCGATTTTGCTGTGCTGGGCTATTGCGAAAAGGGCCTTGACTGCGACAAGCAACATGTGAGAGAGTGCCCTGACTTTGCGGAAAAGGGAACCTGCAGCACCAAAGGATGCAAACTCCCACATGTTATTCGAGCTAACCGAGCTCGGAAACCTCCTGCAAAGTCAATGGTTACTTCAGCCGCTCCGATGGCGGGTATTGCTACTACTGGTACTGACACATCTGAAGAACAGCAACCTACCGCTGACAATGCACAACTCGGTGATGAGTATATTTCGTTGACCTTTAAAGAAAGCGAGAGCGAGAGCGAAGAAGATAGTGATGAAGAGGAGAGCGAAGAGGATCAAGATGAAGAGGGCTCTGACCCCTCTGATCTTGAGCCGGATCCTCAGTAGTGTCTTGTATGAAAGTTTATGTTGCAATTGTATCAATGTCGTACCGCAAATCCCATTTGAGCATTAATATGCATGACTCGAACATGAATACTCAGGACAACGATATCCGAAGGTAAAATGGTTGTTAGTGACTTAGCAGACTAGAGAAAACATTGACCTTTTGACGACCACGCTCAATCTCAACGCTCTCGAACACAAAAATTTCTGTGACCTTGTAAGCTTTAATGCATCCTTATAAAAACCAGACCGTTGAATCGTATGATTGGTTCATATGTGTCTTCGATCAGCTGGAATTACTGCTGTGGTTGATAATAGTCCTGCCCTCTTATATGACCTATATTTCTTTCATCACAGGCTTGTAAAATTTTCGAAGACTGTTCGTGAAAATAACATAAGTATATAGTTGGGTTTTTCTTTCGGGAACGACAGGACATCACGAGACTATTCAATGCTAGATTCTACTGATCAGTTGTACACGTTCAATACTTTGGTTGCTCCCGATGTTTCAGGTTTAAAGGGGCAGACTCCCTTTCTCGACGTGAACATCTAGGTCATTTTGCGAAGAAGCAGAAAAATTGGTTTCTTCTTCGATTCTTGTTTCTGCTCCCCGCGTATTGCACGACCGTGGTGACATGTGCACGTTTCCTCCCGCTGCAAATGAGAGATGAGTTGAGACGGTGGCAGGACCGGTGTTTTCTAGGGTCGTCCTATCGGAATGAGCAAGTAGTATAACCACAGTAGGGTAGCAAGCCTTAAGCAGGCAATGATGATCACGAATGCTAACGGAGCATGATTCAAATACGTACCACTATAATACTTGCTGAGAACGACACCATGAAGTTGACAAACGTGAGACGTTCTCTAGCGGATATCGCTTTGGCGATGGCTGGTTCATTGCAGAGAACAGTGTACAGCTGCAAAAAAACACATATTAAGGTTGTGTTGTCTTGAATCTTGCCAAATACTTACGAAGAAGATGAAATATAGAAAACCTGATTCGATTAAAATGAGCAGGACCTTTTCAACGCGTGTCCGAGTATTGGTGGGCGGGAGCTTTGACTTGATTCCACTATGATATTCCCTGAAGGTGTTGTATTTTCAGATAGAGTCCAGATACATTGCAGAAGAGCCTTGCCAGTATGTAATGCCAATGAGAGCAGTTGCGACAAAGGTAGTCGCGGCAGGCATTGCGTATGATGTTATCTGGATGTTTCGACAGAAGGGCGGATGCTGGAAACCACCCAAAAAGAGTTGTGTACCGAGATGAGCCACGCAATAGTTCAGAAGAAATGCAGTGACTAGATGGGAACTCAGGGGAATAAATATCCAGCGTTGATGACTACGCACTCAAGGATCCCAACAGCATAAAGTATAGGACGAAGAGTGCCCAGCGCCGCCTGCCTTGGCCCCAGATTGACTGGACGCGCCAAATTATAATGGCGTCCCCTAAAACCGTCTGTTGTGCATGTTACAAGGTCGGATTTTTTTGGCCCCCAGAGAAAGAAACAAAACTTGCCATATATCCGTATACGGCATTGATAACAAGAACTCGGTTGAATGTGCCAGTTGATGCTTTTCCGTACCTCTGGTCAAGAACAGTTCCGGGGTTGTGAACGAAAGTTGTATTGATCTCCGTTACAAAATTAGATATGTCGATAGATATGAGCGAAGAAGCCATTAGGAATAGCAGGACCATGATTCCTATGTTGATCTTCGTCACCCATCCACGAGATTTCCGACTAGAAAATGCGATCGGGAGACATATGTTTGAATTTCTTGTATGACGTACCGTAAAATAGATATTGCCTTGAAGAAACAGACGGCATAAAGAGCTATTTCGTTTCCAGGTGCAGATGAACATTCGAATGATCTAGTTTCAAAGGAGGGGAGAAGGATTCAGACTCACGGAAGAGAAAGACCTTGACAATGATGGCAGCGAAAGACTTTCTGAGATCTTGGCCTATCTGAATTAGGAGAGTAGCTTCCTCTGGGGTCATGTTGAGAAGAAAGTGGTAGAATATTGGGAAGATGCCTCTTCGTCGCTGCTTTTAAGGATTCCGATGTGCGGAATTCTTATAGAATTAGTTGGCTTCTCTTGATCGCAGATTCAACGCAGAAAGGAAAGGGCGAAAGTTTGCACTGATGGATAGTAGTTTCTAAGAATGACAGCGTCTTTTGAAAGATCCATGTGCACTTGCTTGAACGAAAGCCAGACGGCGTTTTTTCGGTGCAAAAGACGGTCGTAACTAGCAATCCAGTCATCTGTGGATAGAAAGCGTGCCTGGATGATTGCGAGACAGTGAATCAAACGAAATGAGGCGAACTGATCCATCAGAAAGTTTAATTCGATAGTTCAAGTAGTACCAAGGCTCGCCAAGCTTGACGCCAAACGCGGCCCAAGATCCGAGTTGATCAAAAGCTTGTGTTAGAGGTCTTGAGAAACCAACAACTCGGCGTTAATCATACAGCGCAATACACGTGCTTAATGATATAAATGATATATCAATAAGCAGTGTACTTATATCGGATTGGGCTATCAAAGGCTCAAACGGTTGATAGCTCTCAACAAATCATTCCGACAAGTCCGAGAGACAGAGGACAGATGATAGACAGATAACCTTCGCTTGGGATATTTGAAGTACCTGCCATTGGAGTGGCGCGGTTATTGTGCATGAGAAGCCACATTAATCTTCATTTAGCATGTATCAGCCTATCATCAGCTTATCATTAGCCTGGGTCCAGCGTCAAGGAAAGATCAAGATGTGTAGGGAGAGCATCATCATAGTGTACTCAGATTGGTGTGCAGGCAGAAAATTTTCAGAGGGCCGGCACCAGAGGGTCCTCTTCTGGACTGTATCAATTGTTCTTGATTGATTTTTACGTGGGAAAACGTGGATTCTCCCGACTATGGAAGCTCCAGCACTCAACGCTTCATACAGAGACATTGCATCTATCTGCCCTAGTTGACTCGCGCAATTGAAGCTTGGTCGTCTAGCATCTAGCAGACAGTCTGCTAGCTCATACACCACGAGGCCTGACTAGATAACACAATCTATCAAGAAGATTTAGATTTGGAATCGTCATCTTTGTAAATGGGTTCGTTGAGTAAGTACCGCAAGAAACATGAATGAATTACGAGCAAAAAGTTCTTTGCAAAACCTAATCGCATCAATGCCTGATAAAACCCCAGATGAAAATGCAGGGTGAGGTGTTATGTAACACAGACAAGGACTCGGGGGAGCAGATTCCTCCAAAAGGCACTTATATATAATCCAAGTCCACAACCCATGAACTCTAGCGCAACATGAGCATGCATTGAGGATGTCCCAAAACGTCTGGACTATTGGGGGGTCGACTGGAATTCAGAATGTATGGTGACTGGACAGGAAAAGGCCCAAGGTGGCCGCACTTGGCTCGAGGGACTCTGAGGGCCTGATTACGTACACGCATGATGATCCCTGCCCCTGCTCCGCGCTCAATGATCAGCAGGATACCCCCCAACCTCCTCTACCTGACCATCTATAATCCTACCCTCAGGCCTCTCGGGCACATTCAAAATGATGACGAGGATGCAGAAGAGCAAGCACATATCCTGTTCTATACCTCTCAGGAACGTGCTGTATCACGCGATCGAATGCTTCGGCAGGTGGGACTTGCGAAAGCCCTCGTAAACTTTTCCAAGTAAGCAACAAGTATCGTCTTATGCCACTTATGTTGAATGCTTCATCTAGTATCTTCACTGATGTTGACATCTGCAATAATGTACACTCTCAGTCGAGGCGCTTGATCATGGTTTCACCAGAACCAGATTTTTGGATACATGCTGTGAGTTTTATAGCGCCTCTGTGAGAAAGCACGCATCTATAGCACAAAGGAATCTACAGAGTGTTGAACTTGCGAAGGTGCCCCGTGCAGCGCCCGAGAAGGGCAAAGGCAAAACCAAGGACAAATCGAGGCCTAACGGGAAGGGCAAAGACAAGGATCTGGAGAATACAACATTGTATGACTATCAAGAAGGCTCTGTTCATGACCTTGCACTACGTGCAGATATCTTACGAGGTTATGAGCAATTTAAGGTTAGTAACGCCCCAATTTAAATATATTTTGCCCCTCAGACTAATTTTTTTACTTAGCTCACTCATGGGTCATTTACAACTATACTCTCGACAATTGGACAAGAAGGATTAGAACTGCAACTAGAAAGATTTTTCACCGTTTGGGCATGGTCATGGAATCTAGACGAAGCTGCGGAATTCGGAGAACACCTCGGTATGATGCCCTTTCTAATCATTGTTCCCTATCTGACCATTCCAGGCATCCCAATGCACCCTTCATATCGCTCATTACTGCCCAGTATTATCAATTACTCGCAGAGTTTACCCGATCATGTCTCGTCAATCATCATCCAGCCTCCACACGTTGTTCCTTCGCCGCAGTACTTCTCAGCTAATCACCCCACATCATTACCTCGACATCTTCTCAGCTTCATGCCTGGAGGACCTCCGGTGTCAGAAGCTTCATTACACGATGGTCAAATTACGGATGGACGGTCGTCAGTTGGTGACGCGCCGAACGGGAAGGAGATACAATCGGAAGCATCGAGTTCGTTTCTTGGAATTCCTGCGATGAACATGTCTCTAAGATGGGGTTGGCCTGCTGCGTTAACATTTGGGAAAGGGACCAGTAAACAGTTGGAGTTGTCGGAAAACAAGCAAGAGTTGGTGAAAAGCAAGGAAAGCCCTACAGTTGAAGGAAACTTTTCCCTTGACTCGCATATCCCACCCGCGGTAGCCCGAGGACTTGACCACAGTGCATTAGCGGACGCCATATCCGGCGAATCTGGCAGTATTGTCGCTTCTGATGAACATGCTATACCACTGCTTGGGGACCTAGAATTCCAGCCATCGATTCATTGGCCGCCAGAGGTCTCCGAGAAACCTAGAGACATCCAGCGCACCGGTGTTGATACATCTTGTGTTAACTATGATCAAATATCCGTCGATGTAGAGCCAACATCGATGACATCTCCGCTGAATGCTGCAATCGCTCCTCGACTGCCCGTCTTTTCTTCTGTTATCGTGCACCTTGCAACATCAGATAATTCCCACCTTACCACCCGCCAGAAGATATATTACATCATAGTAAGGACCAGGAAACATAATTTTGATATTCAAAGTAACTTTTTTTGCAGCACGACAGGACCATGTTGGCACTAATTGGACTAAATGACGAGTCAGCGACCTCCCTTACTGAGCTTGCGCAGAACGCGTTGACTCTTTTAACTGATCTCCGAACCGTGCTTTCCGAGGAGCTGTCTAGAACGTCTGAGCATTCCTCTTATGTCCTTTAAATGTCATCTTAGTACTACTACAGATTGACTCCCGATCAACTTCCTACCATATCGAAGATTCTTCAGCCCACAGACATTCACATCATGTCTACCGGCCAATACACAGTATCAAGTCCAAACTTTACGTCCAAGTCTAGTTTCTTATATGATGCAGAAGGACTGCAAACCTTGTATGTCTTTGTAATCTCTGCACGGTTTTTCCGTTATCCTGATAACATCAAGGGATCCTGATGTTTCAGAGGTGTTCTCCCGTGGCACGAACCCTCAACATTGGCATGTTGCGCGCCGTGGTCTTGGCCCGTGCGGCACGGATGAGTATGGTGTCCCGAGTAGAGGAAGGGTCTATATGCAGATATTCAGAAAGGAAGCGAGCTTATCAGATGTTGATAATGTGCTTGCGGGTGTAGTGAAGCGTTGTGGACTTATTGACACAAGTGCGTAAACCAGATTTAGATAGATCGGCCCTTGATCGAGATCCTTTGAACGTTGATTGAGACTGTTGTTACTGACACGAGCCCGCTGGATGCTCGCGTTGCTGATCTGTGGATGTTGTTAATGAACGGAGACTTTATAGATTACAGAGAACACGTTTTTGTGACTATTGTGCGTATTCGACGACTACAGGCTCGTTGTGAGGTCGAAGCAGCATGTCCAACAAATTTGAGAATCCACAGGTTTCCATTGAATGGGATAACCATCTCCTGGACAGCTGAGTTTTTTGGCAACACATACATCCCAACATCGCGTCAGTGCACCATCTGTACACGGCACATTATGAGAGGTTGTGGCTAGGGCAACAACTATCACAGTCAGGCCTGCGGCTATGAAATCCATCTGTCGCAAGTTTATCAAAAAAAAAAAAAGGAAAACAAAAGAAACTTGCTTTTCATACCAATACTTGAAACCCCTTTCGTGTTTTTGAACGGTTTGTCAGGGTCTGTACCGTAATTTGAGGTTTGATAAGAACAAATCTTTGATGCGAGATTGAAAGTGGAACAGACAAACTACCTAGAAAAGGCTTGATCAAATCAGAAGTGTGCGTGTGCAAGCTTTTGTAAACTCTTCAAACCATGGCTCTGGTTCTTGCCAAGAGGTTTCAACGCGACATACGTTAATTGCCATACGAAAGAAGAATTACTTATGTGCAATAGGTTTAATGATTCAACGCCAGATCAAAAGAAGACTGCTCAAACGTAGATCTCCGCTAGATCTTCGTGTGGTTTTGCGAAACACTTAGCGGTTCCAAAGTGGACCTAGCATTTCCACAGATAGGCGATTTCCTAGGGACAAGAGAGCACTGTGATATCTCCGACAACAGCGATATTGGGGGAAGAAAAGGCATTAGTTCAAGTTCAAGTTTGGACGATCTCAACGGGTCAATGTCCAAGATAGCTGAGTAGTCAATGCGCTGTACTTAGGATACAAAACAAGTGTCAATAACTGCCGATGCGTACCACTAGGCAATGTCCAAAAAAAGTCTGAAGGGCGACCACTTCAATCAATGATGTCGCACGTTCACACCAGAAGGAATACAGATGGCTGTAAATCAAAACTGCACTGCGCTCGAAGCTGCGCTCGAAGAAGTTTGATCATAGATGCATTGGCTATCGGACCAGGTGCAGCCCCAAAGCCTAGTCTACGCCATTTTTGAGTATTGTAAAGTGTTCCAATGGGAACGGGAATGGAGTTATGGGACAGAGTCACTGGAGTGCCAGTTCATGCAAATACATCTGACTTCCATTTGTCATGCCCCAGGCTGTATCACACCTGTCACCCTCATGCCGTCACATTACAATAAAGTCTCTTCTTCCAGTCCTTGCTTTTACGGCAAGTCGAGGCAATTGAGCAGAGCATTTTGTTTGACAATGGCGTTCGTAGTCTTGGACTACCCAGAGATGCCATTCCAAGACATCAATCAAGAGCTATTTCCGACGTGATTAATTGGAAGTGTGCAGCATTAAATGAAAGGCTTGCCTAGCTGTTGTGAACTACGCTGCTCTTCCTTAGCTCTCACTAGTATCATGTACTGGGGGTCTCTGTCTACTCTGGCCATTCAGCTATTAGTGTCAATTGTTCCCTCAGCTTACTCGAACACATTGACCGGTGACGCCGTTCTCTTTCCAGAAGCAATTCCTTCCCTCAAATCGGTTTGGAATAACGAAACATGTAAGATCAAGCCCAAGGTGTTTATTATATCGCTGGTCAGTTTCTCAACTTGTCCTGTTTTCCTCAGTTCATCAATTACTTTTGAATCCTTAGTACTCCTCAGAGGGCGAGGCATGGTATGGTATTCCCGAGTTCGACGTTCTTGCTCAGAACATAAGCATTCCTGGTTTCTTCCCACAATTTCCCGACGCACATTGCACTAGCGACGGCGCTGTCTGCCAGGTGACAACCGGAGAAGCTGAAATTAATGCAGCGCTTACCATCAGTTCTCTCCTTCATTCTTCCGTATTCGATCTTACTACCACGTACTTCCTCATTGCCGGCGTCGCAGGAGTCAATCCAAAACTTGCCACTATCGGCTCCGTGACCTATGCGCGTTTCGCTGTACAAGTTGCGTTGCAATATGAGTTTGACGCCCGCGAAAAACCTGTTTATTCTCCAACCGGATATATCCCGCAAGGGTCCACAGCACCCTGGCAGTATCCGAGGGAGCTATACGGCACAGAGGTTTACGAGATTAACGATGCGCTTCGCAAGCTGGCCGTCACATTCGCCAATGAAGCCAAACTTGTTGATTCTGCGGCATCACAGGAACGCCGGTCCCATTACGTAACCACTACTGCCTACGCAGCTGGAGCAGCGCCTCCATCTGTTGTGAAATGTGACACCGCCACGTCAGACAACTTTTGGAGTGGCAATTTGCTTGCGGAAGCATTCGAGAACACAACGGCGCTGTTCACGCGCGGCGCAGGTGTCTATTGCACGTCGCAGCAAGAAGATAATGCAATCCTTGCCGCCCTGCTACGTGGCGCTTTGCGCGGCGCAGTTGATTTCGCGCGAATTATTGTTCAGCGCGCTGCTTCGGACTTCGATCGGCCTCCTGAAGGCGAAAGTGCTTCCGATAATTTATTCAGCCCGAGTCCTGGTTATGCAATATCATTGGAAAACACGTATAAGGCTGGAGTCAAGGTAGTCGAAGGTATTATAGATGGCTGGGAGGACACATTTGAAGAAGGAATACCTGCACCCAATCCCATAGGTGACGTATTTAGATTTGACTAGACAGTTCAGCTTGGTGGTGAAACATAAACAACGTTCGAATGATTCTGGGTAACTTAGTTTACATACATTGTACAAATTCATTGACCTCCACTACTTCTCTTCGTCAATTCACCAAGCTCTCCAGAATAGTCTTCACACCCCATGCGCCCGGATCTGGTATCTTTTCCTTTTTCAGGCGATCGCCCTCTACATAGGCACTGCGTCCCGCTTTGGCTTCAACATTCCTAGTGTGATCTGCTCCAGCTGCTGCGGCCTCAACAGCAGCTCTCAAATCCCCACCGGAAGACTTAGCTAGTGTTTCGATAAAGGCTGCCAGAGGATCCACAAGAGTGCGAGACGGGGGGCGAGCACGAGTGTAAGTATACAATTTAGCCAGTGCGTAAGTGAGGGCATTGCTCCACAACTCGGCTGTGACAGTGACACCAGTGGTTGCATGAGCGTGGAGGCCCTGGGCGAGGGCGGAGAAAAAGATCCTTGTTATTAGACTAGATGAGGAGCGCAAAAAACCGTGGCAGTTTGGAATATACGTACGAGTAGAGCGCTCCACTGGTGCCTCCCATGGCTTCCTCTGCAACTTGAGCGATAGCGATAATTGATTCACTGACATCATTCCCCTTGATCCTTCCTTCCGAAAGTCTCTTCAGGACAGCTGATTCATCTGTCAAGTACTACCTTGTTGTCAAGAAAAAATCTGTACCTTCGGCTCCAGCCTGAATATCTTTGGATCAGCTATCACTGATTGTATATTATGAAGAGATCAAACAACCTTAAGGGTAAGACCACAATCTCCGTCGCCCGCAATGGTATCCATTCGTGTAATTTCAGGTTCAGCAGTGATCAACGCCTCACAAGCATGCTTAATACAAGCCTCGAAGAACTTAGCGTCTGCAACCTTCAAAGGTGATCCAGGTGTAGTCTGTTCTATTTGAGATGTATCTGGTGCATATCGAATTTGATCAGGTGTCACGCGCGACGACCATTTCCAGCCAGGGGCGTTAGATTGATCATCAAGAAGAGATAATATAAGAGATTGCGCAGGAGTAGAAGTGTGATTTTTGCAAGGAAGGAGCAAAAGAGTGATTGAGAAACCCGGCATGTTAAGGCTCGTCTAAAGGGAGATCGAATAAGTTCGAATATCCTGCACATAGAAGGACTGACCATGAGTGTCCCGGAGAGTATACGATGGACTAGAACCCCACGCGCATGAAGAGTAGCGTAAACCTCTTTCGATATAGCTCCAAGTTCCAGTTCACTGACTCCGCCAAGATTGTTAATCATAACTACGACCTCGTCTTTGCCTTTCTGATTCTGGAAAGGTAGGAAAGAACGCTCGTGGTCTGAAGTAGACATGAGTAAATCAAGAAGGTGAGGAATGAGCTCCTTCAGAGGAGGGTTAGGCGAGAGACGACGGTTGCCACTTTCATTATGGATGCCCATCCCTATCTCGATTTCAGAAGCCTGGAGGTGAGACTGTGCTGCTGCAGTACCCGGAACCTGAATATATATCATGGATTAATTCTGACTGTGCTTTGAATTGAAGGTATACATGGCAATGATCCAAGCCTACGCCGATCGTAGCGACGTTTGACGCGACCCATTGAGCTATATTGTATACTTCATCGAGGCTTGCCCCTCGGTGAGCCAAAGCTCCTGCGATTTTATATACTAATACTGTTCCCGCAAGTCCACTGGTAAGATATGAGATACTGAAATGATGAAGTCAAGATCCTTTGATACCGTCTGCCAACAATGCGTCCTTGCGTTTTGCCCACCGCAACATCATCTCCGACAATAACGAACTTGACCTGACCAGCTTTCTCTGGGTGGAGAGCAGCATATTGTTCTTTAGCCAGTCCGAAGTTCAAAACGTCACCAGTGTAATTTCTGTATCCTGTTGATGATCCGATCTGGTAAAAAATAAATAGTAATCACTTTACGATGATGACAGTGCTAAAAAAACTGTCACTGGCCAGCCAGTATTGGAAAAGGGAATCAACCGTACCCTTTGTCATTATCGATCAATTCGATTCCGCGGCGTACTTGACTTGCGTTTGGAGAGGCAAAGACGTTCCCACACACAGCACCTTGTAATGACGTCATATATGTGAGAGAGAGCACTCATCCATGCAATGCGCTCACCCGTTAGAATGCCTTGGCCTGATTCAAATAGTGTATCATATCTGTGACTATATCAGGAGATATTGTCTTACCAACAAAGCCACCATGCGCCGGTTCATGACCAGATCCCCCTCCACAGAGCAGCGCGACTTTTGATCGGTCATGGGAACCAAGATACACAGCTAACGGTAGTTACGGAATTGTCAATACAACGACAAGACAAAATCAAACTAACTTTTATTCTTCTCATCCAAGACTAAGTCCGGGTTTATTGTACAAAGACCGCGAAGAGAATCAACAACAAGAGATTCGGGTGTATTTAAGAAATGCTTATCTATTAGAAATACAGAGTTATAAATGGAGTGCATGAGAATATAGCAGGGATCTCACTTTGGATAGACATAGTAGATTCCAATGGATTTAGCAGGCCTAATAGATGAAATGTTGAAAGGGAAGGTGTGGGGAATTGAAACGAATTTGTTATTATAGTCTATATCCGATCGGATTATCAATCATGTCACGTGAAGGATCGCTTGATCTAACCTGGCTTGCGTATGTCGAAGGAAGCTTTTGTTTTTCTGTGATTTTGTTCTTTGAGACGTTATAAGCTCGCGTGGCGCGCTTTTTTCTCTTTTTCTCTGTAACTTTACTTTTTTTGCACGGAACATGGCTCTTCAGCCCTCTCCAGTAAACCCTCCATCGCCAACTGACAGCCAACGCAGTAGAAAACGCCAACGAAGTCAGTCCACACAGTCAGATGTATCGTCTTCCTTATTCAAGCACACTGCAGCCGACCCAAACTCTATGGATGTTGACACAAGGAGCCCACGAGCGGACCAGATGTCTACATTGACCATCGCTGAATCTAATCACGATATAGATACTTATATGGCAGAGCAAGGTGGGGAAGATATCCCTGCGCTCGTGCCAGAACCTTCGACTTCACCCAAGGTCCTCAAGGTGGCTCCTGCAGAAGAAAGAGTGGCATTCGTGGACCGCTGCAAAGCGCGCAAAATGGAAGCCGGAGAGACGTGGTATTTGATCGCAAGACATTGGTGGAAACGCTGGCGGAAAGCTTTGACGGATGAAGTAGACAAGGAAGGTCCGGTCAACGAGCAGGATCTCGGCCCAGTTGATAATTCTCCTCTTCTCGATTCATACAACAATCTTCTCACATCAATATCCGAGGGCGTCGATCTAGAGTTTGTACCCGAAGAGGTCTGGAAATGCTTTGTGTCTTGGTGAGAAATTCCATCCTGCAATTGCAAGTTGTTTGCTAAGTGGACAACGTCAGGTATGGTGAAGCAATACAACCACTTCCACGACGTGTAATCGAGAGAGGATCATCAAAACAGACTTCTATAGAGTTGCGCCCTCCGGTCTTGAGAGTTTTTAGACTCGGGAAAACAAAATCTGAAGATACTTCTCTAATTCGCATCACAGTTTCCGCAGGGGAGACAATCAAGACTTTGAACTCTCTCCTTGCTGCCGCTGTAGTTCCACAAGGCAAAAGTGGCGCAGTTTATCGTGTCTGGAAAGTTGACAGCATAGATGACGACTGGACGACTCTCGAGTTTCCCGTGTCTCAATTTGTAGATTTGACCAGAAAGATCTTGGAAGACAGTGTGAAGACTCTAGAGGAAGAATGTGTGGAATCTGATGATTGCTTTGTTGTTGAGTTCAAGGACAAGTCTGGCTGGCTTTCAGAAGTTGTTCCACCTCCCCCATCCACGTCTGCAGGACGTCCTGAGGTGCTTTTTAA
Organism: Termitomyces heimii; assembly: GCA_003313675.1. Taxonomy (NCBI): domain Eukaryota; kingdom Fungi; phylum Basidiomycota; class Agaricomycetes; order Agaricales; family Lyophyllaceae; genus Termitomyces; species Termitomyces heimii. Next base: position 116,047 of record QLON01003640.1, read on the forward strand.
ATCTTCGGATGGTTTCTTCAACCGTATGCCAGGGGCTAGCGTCACACCAACTGCTTCAACATCTGTCGCGCGATCGGATAATGTTTATGGTATATCTTCATCATGGAAGTCGTCCTTCTCTGTTTCTAAAGAGAAGTCGATCGAACCTGGGACTTTGGGTCTGGGGAACATGTGAGTCTTTTCTTTTCCATCACCCTTGTTTTCTCTTCTCACAACTACCCAGGGGAAATACATGTTTCATGAATTCTGCGCTCCAATGCCTTGCACACAGCAAGGAACTCACCGATTACTTCTTGAGTATGATTAATAATACTGACTGTCACAATTCATCCTTACATTATTAAATAGCCGGCCTGTATCAAGAGGAATTGAACCCCGATAACCCTCTCGGTATGCACGGTGCTATTGCTCAGTCTTTCGGCGCTCTACTCCAGCGTATCTGGGTTTCCAGTGGAAATTCCACGTCATATTCCCCCCGTGAATTCAAGTCGCAACTTCAGCGCTTCGCACCTCAGTTCAGCGGATATCAACAGCATGACTCGCAGGAACTTGTGGCGTTCCTGCTTGATGGGCTTCATGAAGATCTTAATCGTGTTTTGAAAAAGCCTTACGTAGAAAAACCGGACTGGGAAGGTGGTGGAGATCTGGAACTTGTGAAACTTGCGAAACTCTCGTGGGATGGCTACATGAAGAGAAATGACAGTGTCATTGTTGATCTATTTCAGGGCCAGTATCAAAGCACCCTGATATGCCCCGAATGCGACAAGGTGCGCCTTCTATCCTTCCTTTTGAATGGTGTTGACCCAGCCATGTAGGTCTCGATTACTTTCGATCCCTTCATGTACTTGACACTTCCATTACCTGTCAACAAGAAGTGGAAGCATAGCATCTATTATGTACCCTGGGACATAGACAAGCCTCATCGAAAGGTACTGTATTGCCTGAAGGGTTTGAGCAATCGTGATCAATGATTTTACATTAGGTACCTGTTGAAATCAACAGGGATGCGTCTTTCAAGGATCTCAAGACTCTTCTTGGTCGTTGGATGGATGCTAGTCCAGAAAATGTGAGTCTTGTGATCTTGTCGAGGATTCACTTTCAACCTGAATTCTATAAGCTCCTTACACTAGAAATATTTAACAATAGATTTTACAAGAACCTTGACGATAGTCTTCTCTGTGGAGACGTTTCGGATAACGATATCATCGTTTGTTTCGAGCTTCCCTGCAACTCGCAACAGAGCAGGTCGTATAAAAGACAAGACAGTGACCCGATCATAGTTCCCATGTATCTTTGTGACCTCAACCCACCCGCGCGCACTTCTTACATATCCAACAAGACTGGATCACTGTTTGGTTATCCCAGTGTTGTTGCCCTCACTCCCGAGCAGGCCACCGATGTCGATGTAATGTACGACGCAGTTCTAGGACGGTTGCGACGTTGGACTGCCAATGCTAGAGACCTCTTCAAATGGGAGGCGATAATTGCCTTGGAGGCAGATCCGGTCTCCATTACACTTAATGGTTTCCCTCCTGCTCCTGCTGACTCACTTACCGAAATCACAGAGGACGGCAAAATTGTCACACATGAGGAAGTCGAACAGATGGACGGGGATATCGTTGATGAAAAGGAGTTCACTTTGGTAGATGAGGATGATTTGATTGATTCGACGCCGAGCATTATTATGCCTCGAGTAGTGGGGACCAAAAAGGATATTTTCAACCTGAGACTGCAGACCAATCACAAAGATTACGGCACGCAATCCAATTACTCCACCAACAACCGATGGGAGTCCTGGGACCGTCGTATCGAGTTGGCAGATGTACAACCGATCCTCCTCCGCGAAGGTGATGCGTTCTACTGCGAATTCGAAGAGAACATGAAGGCGTACTACTTCGGCGACGACCGCTCACGCTACGAGCATGCTCTCTGGGATAATTGGCCCGAATTTCAACACCCTGAATACCTCGAGTCGAAGAAGGCAGCTATGGAGAAGAGCGTCAAAGGCTTGACCTTGCAGGACTGTCTGGACGAGTTTACGAAGGAGGAGAAACTCGGCGAAGATGATCTGTGGTACTGCCCACAGTGCAAGAAGCACCAACAAGCAACGAAGAAATTCGACCTTTGGAAGGCTCCGGATATTCTTGTTGTACATCTTAAACGCTTTAGCAACAGTCGGACTCTACGGGATAAGATAGATACCTTCATTGACTTCCCGATAGAAGGTCTTGACCTTGGTAGCATGGTTGGAGAGCGGGAGGTTGCTAAGAAACTTGCGGAGCAAGGTACTGATCTTACAGAGTTTGGATTTGGAAACCTTGATGAGCCTCTCGTATATGATCTATTCGGAGTTGACGAACATATGGGAGGCCTAGGTGGTGGACACTACCGGGCTTACGCGCTCAATCACTTAAACGACAAATGGTATCACTTCGATGACGCGTTTGTGACTGCTGCCAAAGCCACTGATGCAGTCGTGAGTTCATTCGTTTTGTTCATCTAGCCGTGTGTATACTCACCTGTTTCTAGAACGCAAATGCCTATCTATTGTTCTATCGAAGACGGTCTACTACCCCCCTCGGCGGAAAGACTCATCACAAGGTAGAGGAAGCTCGATTAAAGCGACATGGAGATGTAGGTGATACGAAAATGTCTGTCGAGACTCAGCTTCCAACTCCACCTAACGAGGACAGTGGCTACCTGACTGCCCTCCCATTACCCGAGGTACAACCCCTTTCTGTTGATCCTTGGTCGTTTCGCTCTCAAGGATCCAATTCCTCCGTTGCTTCACCGTCTCCGGACCATCTGCCCTCATTCGAGGAATCCCAAACTCAGGATCAATTATCTGAAACGCTCGACCCACTCCTGTCGTCAGAGCGTTTTGACTTTCCCGATCCATCAACGAAGGCGTCACCCACGTCGTCGAATGAGGTGGAGATAGACTCAGAGGATCTCTACGAAGATTGGGAAGGAAACTCGGCGTCGATTGAGGTAGGCGTGAAAGAGGTCGTGCCTGGAAGTTCGCCAGATGCTAAGGTCGGACTTGGGTCTTCCTCCTCAATGTCGAGTTTCTCGGACGTAGAATCGTTTAGTGATGTCAATGTACAGAAGAGTCATGGCTCGACCCTTACATGATCCTGGTCCCATTAATCATATATGTATGCATTATCAAGTTGACATATTTCACTCGGTTTCCTCAAGAATGAACCTTGCAATTTATGATCTAAAGCATTTGCTGAACATATAATACACATTACGCATGTGCTAAAGAAGTATGTGGTGGAAAGAGATACAATTGGGCTTGAAAATATAACTAACACCAACCTCTGTTGGACCCGTCATAAAACCCAAAAATTGAAATGGGATGTTTCCCAGGACGACTGGCTCAAGCCTTGTCGTCGATCCTTTCCTCGGTTTTTGTATCTTGACCAGGGACTGCAGATGTACCCTCTGACATAAGTCGTCGGCGGTATTTCAGAGAGTTGACAGGGAGAGTATTCTGGTACATGAGATCGATCTGTTCCAGAGAGAGTCCCTTGGTCTGCGGACAAATGTCAAAAGGTACCCCTCGTCAGTAGATTAATTGAAACATACCTCAGGTACACAGAAGTATGTGAAAATGATGCAGCAGAAGCATGTAGAACCCCATATGAAGAATACTTTAGCTTCTAGCCCGGCGGAGCCTGGTTGCTTGTTCACGAGGTAAGGCGCTAGTATGCTGGCTCAATGGAATTCTAGATCAAAAGAAGGAAATACTGACTGGCATAACCAATACCGAAATTCCATAGCCTTCACGAATATCAGCACGAGTCAAATAATAGGGGATAAATGATAAATCACCAATTACTGGCGACAGAGAGAGACATGGCCTTTGCCCGAACCTGGAGTGGGAATATCTCTCCAGTGATGACCCAGGCGATCGGACCCCATGTAGAGGCAAAGAAGGCCTAATGAAGTTCGTAATCGTATGTTCTAGTATGAAGGGAGGCACATACGATGTAGATGCAAACGAACGCGATCAGGACTTTCTGACCCGCGAGATTCTCTACTGATACAGTGACGCCGACGATGGCGATAATGAACTCGCAGATACACATTCCGGTTGCGCCGACAAGAAGTAGACGTCGGCGACCGAAGCGCTCGACACCCCACATTCCGGGCAGTGTCATGAAGACGTTGACAATGTTGGTGGCAATAGAAATCAAGAAGGGGTCAGAAACGCCGGAATTCTTGAAGAAGGTTGTGCCGTAGTAGAAAATGAAATTGACTAAAGACTTCATCAGAGTTCGATCTCGAGGGGCAATGATTCCGCTTACTTCCTGTCAACTGTTGGAAAGATGTGTTATTAACGAAGGAAAAGGATATCTATATGGACGAGATCTAACCTGCTGCCAAGCTTGGATGAAGATACCGGTGAGAGTACGGAGAGCGATCCTGTTCTTGGTGCATTTGAAACAATCGAGATAAGAGCTTTCACCCAGAGCCAATTCCGCTTGAAGATTGGCACGAATCTCCTCCAGCTCAACCTCAACCTCAGGGTCAGTTCTCTTGTGACCGGTGACCCTGCTCAAAGCGCCAGCGGCATCTGTGTCACGACCTCGTTTAACGAGCCATCTAGGGGACTTTAGATTTATGATCAATCGACCTATGCATTGATACGAAAGATAGAAGACGTACTTCTGGGAGAAACAGCATTCCTCCAGCAAGAATGAAAGCCCATATGAATTGAACGGAAGTAGGGATGCGGTATGAGGAGTGGTCGTCCCGGTGCTGGGTGAAGTTGTTGATGACGGCAGCGACAAGGAGACCAATTGT
>QLON01003664.1:0-15583 GCA_003313675.1 Termitomyces heimii
CGATTGACAACTTGCCGGTGACTTTATCACCAAATATCTGCCTGAAGCTCTTTGACGACCGGCATCAATTGTTTCAGGAGACCACGGAAGAGCAACTTAACAAGATCAATGAGAAACATATATCTTGCTGGTTCCAATATCTTATCATGACAGAAACTCTCATTACCAATGAGATTCTTGCATACAATAAACTTCGACCAGTCCAGGGATCGTTAGTTCCTTGGTTCTATGGTGCCCATAAGGTATTTCGTTTTCTGCCACGTGTCAACTTTTTACTTATCCTTGTTTATATCCTATAGTTTACGTTACCCGATGGAACAGTTCTATATGGGCTTCTCATGGAGTACATAGAAGGGCAGGATATGAAAACAAACATCGAACCAGCATTGAGTCATGAGAGACAGATCAAAATGGTGTGCATGTTACCCCTCATCATGATCTTCGAACTGACTCGTCCAATTCTAGATCGAAAGTTGTCGTCATGCGGTGCGCATCCTCGATGTCGGCGACATCAGCCAGCGCGATTGGCATAGTGGACAAATACTTCTCTATACTAACCCTATGACTCGAGTTGATCACGCTGTCTTAGTAGATTTCGGTCTAACAACTCAGACATATCACGAACAGGACCTAAATTATATTGGAAACTATCGTGGCATGCTTAACGTCTTCCTCCGTGGAAATTCCACACTTGATATGAGTTTAGTCTGGAAACATTTTGGAGACCCTGATAGCTGGGATCCTATCAACATTGAGATGGGTGATAGAGTTATCAGAGCACGAGATATGTTTTCGTTCATTTCGATTATCTGACGTTCATGTAACGGTGACTACAGCTGAAATAGTAGACATACTCGTAACTATGATTGTCGTGGCCTTCGAATATATATTTATACATTGTATTTTACCTTTGCTCCATATCAATGTCTTATGAGTCTCCGCAGTAGGTGATGTAGACTGGACTTCAAGAGCCCCTGAAGATCAATTTCGAGCCTTTGTACTAGGACCACCATCATCTCTATGGCGATCCAGCCCCCTTCAACGTGGCCCAAGGACCAATATCCTTATAAGCAATAGACGTCCGAGCTTTTTGTGGGCTGGTTAAGCACCTCACAGCCAGTGTGTAGATGCTGCTGGCCTACGAGGCTGTCAATGCGGTTCAGACCCGACCTCTCAAAAAGCAAGCATGCTAAGAGGTGATCCAGAAGTTGAATAAACTGTTCATTACTACCAATGTGGACAAGATTGTTCTATGTGGACTAGTCACCCTGGAACAAGCCAAAAAAATGTTGAGTGAGGCCCTCTGAATGGCTGTAACAGGCACTCATGCACTATCACATGTTTTCTATCTATTCATTATTATATTCATGCTTTTTGTGCTTAGCTTTTGGCTATTAGCTTACTGTCTTCTCTTATAAAACCCCTTAGCTTTGCATACAATGCACTTATAGCCTTCTGTGGCTTGTGACTAAACAGGACAATGAAATAGGCAAGTTTTCCCATACACAAGGGTATGGTATGTCTAGAGAACTCTCTGTGGCCCTGAGACACAGATGATGGTTATTGTTCAGCTTGAATGACCTCAAAAGCATCTGCAGATAACAACCAAATGGTTAGCATGCATCTGGCTTCCTCTGAGCCATCCAAGATTGTTAACCAGTGTCATGGCACCAAAGCAGTAATCCAAGGACACTACACAGTTCAAAAACTTAATGCAAGGAATGGAGCCAGTGTATAATACTGTTGAACTTTAGTATATTATCACATTTCACATTTCTCACACATACACTCCAATACAGGGCCACAACTGCATTGTGCCACTATACACCACTTGTTGTACTGTGAACAATAGTGCATTTGTTCACTTACATATATATATAAGTGGACATTTGTACTAGGGCATCCTCAATCATTTATACTGGACTGAGGGTGAGTTACTTACATGTTATGCACAACTACAGTGTAACAGCACATGTTGCTGCCCACACCAGCAAAAGGTAACTAGGATATATGGGCAAAGATGGCCTGGAACTCATTGATTAAAGGAAGCATAATTTTAAGGTCTTAAAATCTCTTGAGCCAGACTATGTCATCAATTCCACACAATACAACAAAAATTTTCAACAGATTAATCCAAAACAGTCTGAATTCTGCAAGAAATGAAAATCTATTGTGGCATAAGAAATTCTAGGGGATTACCAGATTGTTTCAACCTTACCAAGTTATACCACATTGAGTGCCACAGAAGTACTTGCATTATATGAATATAATACATATATGTCAGGATGCCCTTCAAACTGACAAAGTCATGATCTTCTGAAGTTTTGTAGTGATTTTGTAGAGAATTCATTAAAGCCCAAGGAAAAATATGCAAGCCCATGCTAAAACTAAACCAAAGGCTTTTTAGTACCTGTTCAAATCTGTCCAATACCTTTGCTGAGTGCAAAGCCAATTCCCATCAATTAATGAGGTGGACAGAGAGGAACAGCTTCTCAAGCTAAACACACATGCACACCATGTCCTATGGATCCACATAAGGAGCAAATTGTCAGGTCCCACTGACCCAGGGGCTCACTCTATTGAGCAGGAACCTACTAGTTGTCTCTCACTGAAAAGAGAGACATACATGAAAGTTCAGGGTTGGTGCCAGAGTTAGAAACTCAAGAGGTTGTGAGAAATAGAGGAGATAATAAAACTACAGAGGAGGTGGAGATTACAGAAATAGAGATAAAGGGAACTGGGGAAGTAGAGGAGGAGTACAGTAGATAAAATGGGAGTAAGTAGACAGAGAAATAAAGTCAAGATGGAGAGGTGGAGTTGAGACAGAAGTAAGAATTTGGTAAAGAGAGGAAAGGAGATTGGATCAGAGAAGGAAAGGAGGCAGATAAAACAGATAGAGATAGATGGGAAGTGAAATATGGAGAAGAGGAAATGGTAAAATGATTATGTGGAATTGAGAGAAGAAAGACTAGAGACATTGGAAGTTGGAGCTGAGTTGAGTTGAGAAAAAGGAAAAATGGAGAGAAAGGGAGTTAGGAGAGATAGAGATGATAAAGGATGCAATGGATGAGATAAGGCAAAGATAGAAAAGGAACTTAAGGAGAGAGATGAGATGGATTCAGAAAAGAGATAAAATGAAATTGATAGAAGTAGAAATCTCCTTTGAAGCATGATCACTCCCAAAGTCCAAAACATCCCACAGGTACTTAGGGAGTAGCTCTATAGTCAGTATAGTGATACATTAGTCTTAAACTGTGAGACATGACAAAGCTATTAATCATCAAAAAGTCTGAATAAAAACAGACTTCTGCTAAAAACTGTAGGCAAATGACATAGTCAGAACTATCTTAAAATTCCCTCTCTAACTCAAGTTAGATCAGCTTTATTAGTGGGCTAGATGCTGAGAAATCAGCTTATCAGTATTTTGATCCAATGCACACTCAATTCTATCATATGACTATAATCATATAACTATGCTCAGGTTCTAAAAATTAGATGATTTATATTATGTGAACATTGAGCATTCTTGACAGAGTTGTTGGTTGATGCACTGATGACAAATCAAGGCAATCATCACAGATCTGATGGGATCTGATGGGATCTGATGGCATCATCAGAGATATGATTGCATCAACTGATAAGATAATCTACTGCTAAATGGGGTTGTGGCTGTGCAAGGCCATCAATTTAGCATCACATCTTGATAATAAAATAGGCATATCTCAGTGGGAATACATATGAACTGCTATATATTGAGTATTGTTTTGATTGCTTAATCAATCTGCATATAATCAAAGTTATACAAAGGCATTCTGTGGCAAACCAATAGAGGGATCAGTGATTTGATGGAAAAGCTAAATTTAGTTGTTGAGGAAAATTGAGCAGGCATTGATAAAATGCTTATATCTTGATGGAAAGGCCACCAAATCCTATTGTGTTTGATATTGCCAGAAAGGTCTAATTTATTTGCACCTTATAATAAAGGTCTAAAGGCTTTCAAAGAAGAATTGAGGGAGATATTAACAATTTATGGAATTAGAGCACTAAAAACATTAGAAAACCCTTTCTTGGCCAGGGAAATTTATATCAAGTCTCTTGAGACCAGAAAATGGAGGCCCAATAACTGGAAAATGTCATGCACTACAGAGAGGGGAAATAATATAAATAGAGGAGGATTCTGTGACATTTATCAGGTTACTAATTGCTCATGCTCAGAATCCCTAGGAAGTAAAAATCTTAGGCCCAAGGCAATAGTATACTTCAGGTCTATAGTTTGATATGCTTTTTGGACCTTCTTCTGGTATTACTAAGGTTGCATTGACTGAAAAATCAATAAACTCTATTATTCACCTATATATTTCATAAAAGTACTTTGTAAAGTGTAATTTAGCCCCAGAACTTAGTGAAAGCTGGTTCATTTGTGATTGCCTCTATTTAGACTAATCCAAAAAACCTAATTTCACATCAATAAGAGTCTTGATATTGCTTTGCCCACACATCTCTAAGTTTCTTATTCACTCACAGTCTCCTTTATATCAGGCCTTAATGTAATTGAGCAGTAGAGGTGATTACACAAAAGTTGGGAACTGCAGGATGGTTATGCAGAGCAGTATTTATGTGGTGTTGGAAGTGATCTAGCCTTGTTAGAGAAGCTGAATGTTGTTGGGTTATTGAGGTATAGTGGCTTTGAGAAAGCTAAGTGATTAGATTAGTAATAATTGGGTATTAGAAAAGAAGAGAGGTGGGGGTTAGTGTGGTTATGCCCAGAAGAGTGTGGTGGGGTTGTAACATCACCCCTCCCCTTTGTATTGAGACCCCAGAGATGCCACAGAGCTCTGAGGGCACCAGGTATAGAAAAGCCTTGTATTTATTGTTTTTACTGGAATTGTGAAAGAACATGAAAATTTTTTTTTTGCAGTTTTTCCCACAGTTTTCTTCATGTCATCTCCCTCTAAGTCTTATTTATTGAGTTTCTCTTCTCCTAAAAACCAATTATGTGGACAATTGGATAGCATATGAGGAAGAGCAGTCCTGATGAAACATGGTTGTGGATATTCAGGAAATTGACTGTTTGTATAGTACATACCCTTGGCATATCACTAATTTAATCCCATTCACTCCTTGTAAATCTCCAAGAGCAGAGAGCAAGTGGCTTCACTGCTCCCTTCTTAGTTCTATCATCATCTAGTCTCCCTCTTCCCCCTATTTCTCTGAAAATATATTCTGGAGCTGTTGTATTTCACCCTTTTCACAGCACATCTCTGACTCCATATGATGTGGAGAGGGCCCTGAACCAGCTTCCTCCTTCCTCCACCCCTTCTTGCAAGTGGTGTATTGCCCATATCCTGGTGCATATCTTTTAGCTCCTCATTTTGTGCCCTTACCTTCCTATTAGTGTGATTTTTGCCATATTCAAGAGGTTTCCTATACTCTGGCTCCAATCTGTCCCTGGTCTCATTAGGGGCTAGCAATATGTGAGGTCTGCTGATTGAAGCATGCTCATTGTTCCTTTAAACTCCAGTGGGTGGCTGTGCAGCTGTTAAAGCCAAGGGCTTGGAATTTTAAATGAGTCTACAAGGTCTTGAGTAGTAGGTATCCTAAGCCCTAGTGGCCAGTCACAAGGCCTTCTGTCCAAGAGCAAGTGTGGAGTTAAGTGCAGGATTACTGAGTATCTAGTAGAGGCAACTTGGTTATCAAGTTAATCTTGTCAGGGGAGGATTTATCCTCTAAAAAAGATTAGTCAATGTCAGAGTCAGGGCTTTCAGGCATGGGGGATGAGGAAGAGGAGAAGGTGACATCATTGATTGTCAACCAGCAGAGAGCTCATCAGGTTATGATGCTCAAGTGTCACCTGATTCCTTGTGTGGTCATTTGCCTGCCTTCATATCTCCAACATGGCTCTTTTCCTAATCACTCTTTAAAGCTTGACAGTCTTTAGGCAAGGTTTCTGGCTTAGTTGACATGTTTTTCAGCAGTGGAGGCTGAGGTTGTGGTGCTTCATCAGTTTCTTGAGGCTAACAACAGTGCTTTGGCCCTTATTCATATAGAGTTATTCAAGGTGTGCTAGGAAGTTGTCAGAGAGTTATCAGGATTGTAGTCAGGGGCTGGAGCAAAGTCACAGAATGTTGAAATGGTGAGTAGAGGAGGGTCAGAGGAATTGTTATTCATCCTAGAGCATCTACTCCAATTCAATGCAGCTTCTCCCTTAGTCATGCTTGAAGATAGTCCTGTAAGGCCTGAAAATCATAGATGGCTTAATAAGTGGCATGGGAGGGAATATCTCATAGATAAATAGTGAGTTGGGGGTTGTAGCTCTTGTTAATGAAGAAGGGTGAGACTCCTGTAGCTAAGTGGAGTGTATTATTATAGGTAAATTCTGCAATAAAGAGTTTAGTGCACCAATTATTCTGAAGATAGTTTATATAAATGCAGAGATATTGTTACAAGGTCTGGTTAATCTGTTTGGTCTGCCCATTAGTCTCCAGGTAGGAAGCAGTAGAGAGGGTTGATTTGATGTTTAAGGTGTGACAAAGTGATTGCCAGAATTTGGAGACAAACAGAGCTCCATAGTTGGAGATGATATTGTTGGGGAGTCTGTGCTTTGAGAAAATGTGTTGAATGAAGAGTCAGGCAAATTCCAGGGTGTTATTGGTGGTGTAGCAGGAGATGAAAACTGCTTGCTTCATGAGGCAGCAGACTACTACAAGGATTGTATTATGACTGTTAGAGTCTGGCAACTCCATGATATGATCCATGAAGAGAGAGGACCAGGGTCATTTGCTGATGGATAATGGTTTGAGGAGTCTAAAAGGCCAGTGTTAGAGTATCTTAGCACAGTGACAGACATTGCAGAAATGTATGTATTGGATAATGTCCTTTTTTATTCTGGGCCAAAGAAACATTGATTGATAAGTTGAAGGGTCTTCCTGATACCTGGGTGGCCATGTAGCTTATGATCATAATTCTGCCATAGTATGTTGAAGCAGAGTTTACTGTAGTCCAGAATGTAGATTTGTTTGTTTTAGAGTGAGAGCTTCTGGTTAGATGAGAGGGTGAAGAAAAGGGGAGTGGACATATCATCTGTAGATTTCTCCAGCATACTCTGGGAGTCATGCTTACAGAAGTCTTAGTTGGTCAGGGCACTTCAAATCTGATTTAGGAGAGATTTCTCATCAAGTAGTAATATGTCTTTGATTTGTTTGGAAAAAAGAACTATACAGTAGTTGAAGGCATTTTGATCTGCTTCAAAGGACTTTTTCAGATATATATCAAGGTGCCTAGTAAGGGCATTGGACTTTGCACTAAGTCATCTAAGTTGATAGTTGATGGTAAAGTTATACTTGGACAGGGTTTTGGACTATTGGACTTATCTCTAACTATTTCATGGTGGTGAAGTACTACAAGTTATTGTGGTCAGAGTAGACTTGAATGTGAAGCCAGGATTCTTCAAGGTAGGCATGCTATTGTCAGAATACTTTTATAATTGTGAGGAGTTCCTTGTCATAGATGTTATAATTGAGCTCAGTAGAAATTATGAACTGAATATAGAAGGTGATGAGCACAAGTCCTTGCTGTCAGAGTCCATTTGCAATAATATACCAGTGATGGCATAGTCCAAAGCATTGCATTTAAGGATGATAGGTAGTGCCAGATCAAAATGTTAGAGGATGGAAGCAGAGGTGAATACCCTTTTTAAGAGTTCAAAGATGCTTTGACAATCAGAGTCCCAGTTCCAGGGGTGGTTCTTTTGAGTCAGGCAGTTAAGGCATTTAGTGATGCTGGAGTAGTTGTTAATGAACTGCCTATAGAGAAAAACCTAGGAAGGATTGTACCTCCTTGATGTTTTGTGGCCTTGGCTAGGAAGTTATTGCTTTGACTTTAGCTAAATTCATTCAAACTCCATTGAGAGATATAATGATGCCAAGGTATTTGACTTTGGTAGTGTAAAACACACATTTTTTGGGTTTGGCATGCAAGTTATACTTCTAGAGTCATTTCAAGACACATTAGACATGCTTTTGGTGCTCTACAAGTGAGTCAGAGAAGATTAAGATGTTGTTTACATATACAATGACAAACATCATTCATGTCATGAAAGATGTCATTCATAAAGTATTGGAATGTGGCAGGAGATCCAAAGAGCATGATGAGGTACTCAAAAAGACTATACCACATTTTAAATGCTGTCTTCCATTTGTGTCCCAGAGCTATCCAGACATTGTTATATTCAGACTAGAGATCAGTCTTCATGTAAATTTTGGCACTGCAGAGGCAGTCAATAAGATCACTGATGAGGGGGAGGGAGTAGCAGTTCTTTCTAATGATCTGGTTCAATCTATAGTAGTTGATGCAGAGCTAGAGGGATCTGTCCTTCTTCTTTGTGAAGAGAACAGAGGCACCTGTGGAAGAGGTTGAGGGTCATATGAATCCCCTTTTGAGCATGTCATTAAGGTATTCCTTTAGGGCCCAGAGTTCTACCTTTGACATGTTGTAAATCTTCCCAAAAGGAGGCATCTTACTATCTTTCAGTTTGATTTGGTGATCATAGTGGCAATGCAGGGGTAGTTTCTTGGTGCTGTCTTTAGAGAATACATTGGCGAATTCATGGTATTCAAGGAGTATGACCTCTCATAAAATTTGTTCTTCCATTTTTGGTTCTGTTGCTACCTGGTTAGATTAAAGGTATTCCTTAGGAAGGCTGAGGGAGATGTGGAATTGGTAGGCATTTGCTCCTGAATGGACAAGTCATGTGAAAGGCATAGCACTGATGATGTGGATGTCAGGTTTGCCAGATGTTATATTTGGTTATTCAGAGTTTATTGGAGGCAGAGGCAAGCCAAAGAACTTTGACCAGGATTGTGGATGGCCTTTGTATTTGTTTCAGGGAATGTTGAATGAAAAATATCAGAGGTAGGGTGAGTGGCTGCCTGAGTGGAGTTCTGATCATATTGATTTTTGTTGTGATAGCATCTTTACCTCCCCCCCCCTTCTTAACCCCAGAAAAGAGGGATTGCTTGGTTTCAAGCAATTAGCAGTCTGGATTGATTGGGGCTGGGCCTGTCCTTAAGGATTGGGTTGTGTCAGGAGTTGAGGGAAATTGCAGTGGCTAATTGTGTCAGTGTTAAATATCATACTCATGATCTTCCAGTTGATGTTGGAATTCATGATCTGGAGCCAAGATAATCCTAAAATAACAAGGGTGGCAGGATATAACTGAGTCAGATAGAGATCAACAGGAAAGCTTAGCCTGTTGGTGAGCATGAGTTTGTTTATGGTATTATGTAATGGGTCTGGAGGAGGTGGGTTGGCTGTTGATTAGTTGGACCTTAGTGGAGTTTTCCAGGTCCTTGCCCAGCAATGCTAGGTTATGGCTAGTGAATGTTCTGGTGGCACCACTATTGATCAAGGCTGGGTGAGTTTTGCCAGTGAATTGAAATGTAACATCAATAAAAAATGATCTAGCAAAGCTAAAGTGCAGCTGTCCTATAGTTCCTGGAGTTCTTTTAGGGCTATTAGGAGCTGACTTTGGGTCAGGAATGTAGAAGTCAACCAAGGAGCAAGAGTGGGATTGATTCCAGCTGAGGGTCATTTTCAAGTGGTGCCAATCAATCTTGGAATTGACATTGTGAAGCCATGAGAGTCCTAGAACAAGGGGAATAGTTTTATTACTAACATTCAGAGTTTTCTGCTGGTTTTATCTTCAAAGGTTAATGGAACACAAAAGTAGTGAGTGATATTCTCTGTGGAGAAGACTTCATCATTGAAGAGGCAGAGCTGGATGGAGTTAGAAAGGCACATGAAGAGGAGTCCTGCATCTAAGGCCCAGGCTTTGTTAACAAAATTGTCAGTAGCATCACTGTTAATTAGTGTCAGAACAAGTTCAGAGGTTTAGGAAAGGGAGGTGTGGAGGAGGAAGAGCTGGAAAGCTTGGGAGGAGAGATATATTATGGTGAGTGTTTGAGGCAAGTACCAGTATGTGTAATTGGGTGTCCAGTGTGAAGACTTTAGGGTCAATATCATGATTTAGTATGTCTTTAGTCATTTTTCATATATTGGAACTCAAACTTGTCCCTATTAATGATCCAGGCTGCATAGCTCAAAGTGCTCCATTCAGGACAGTTCTGTACAAAGTGACCTGATTTTTTGCTCAACAGGCACACACCTTTTTTCCCATGAAGTTCCTTAGTTTCCTCCAGTACCATGACTCAGGGGTGGCCAATGTTGTATTTCATCTGTAGAAGTTCACCATCACTAGGATTATTGGGGTCATTGGTATTCAGTATATTCTTGTGTTTATTTCCCTCAGCCACCAGCAGATTGCTGCATTTGGCAGCCTGAATGAGGGCCAGGGGGCAGTTCCAGGGTTGTTCTATCAGATTCTGTCAATTGTTGGAGTTTTTTCATGGGTTGGCAGGGTTTTCCTGAGTATGGAGGTATGGATTTTAGAGTTGCCATCTGGTGTTGCCATTGAAAGTTAGGCTTCTTCCTAGTCATTGCACAAGGGGCTGTCTCACTTGGTTCTTTCAGTGGCATTGGTTAATCTGAGTGATGAGGCTTTTGAGACTATCATATGTTGTTTATTTTGGAGCAATTTAGAGAATCTCATGGATGTGTTTGAGGAGAGCCTCATGGAGCTGAAAACATAAAGCATTGTAATTCCAGCCATCTCATAGGCTTTCTTTTTGAACTGCACTATAAAAGTTGTGAAACATTTTCTAAGGCTCATTTGGAGTAATACAGGTTCCTTTTGGCTTTTGGCTTTAGCAATGGTATTATAGACTCTGAATTTACCAGAAAATTGGTTACAAAAGCCTGCTAATCCAAAAACAAGGGATGTTGAGGATTGTATCAGAGCAGGGCAGTGTAGTGGTCTAGGGCAATCCCTTAGAGATAGGATGAAGCAAAGGCCACTCAGACTCTGTCAGAGACATGCATGTAGAGTTTGCCTTAGAAGGTGTTTAGGCACTGCATGAGGAAGATTTGCCACTTCCAGAGGTTGCAGCTATTAAATGGCTTCAGTTTCTGAATATCCAAATACTCTTCTCTTGCAAGTGCATCATGGACTTTTCCCTGATTCCTGCCTCCAATGAGTAGTCCACTGGAATTGTAGTAGTAATAGTAGTTATTTCTGAGACCTCCTAAGGAGGAAAATGCACTAATTGCTGGGCCCTCCATTTTATGGGAGTTTAGGGGGCCTGTTGAGAGGAGGGGGGCCATCTGGAGGAAAGACAAATCCTAGAAAGAGATCAGGTCTCAGAAGGTTCTCAGGAATCTGGAAAAGAGGTTCTGGTTATAGAGAAACATGTTAATGCAAAATTAGGTTATTTGGATTAGTCTGAATAGAGGCAATTATAAATGAACCAGCTTTCACTAAGTTTTGAGGCTAAATTACACTTCACAAAGTACTTTTATAAAATATAAAGGTGGGTAATAGAGTTTATTGATTTTTCAGTTCCTGAAGTATACTATTTCCTTGGGCCTAAGATATCCACTCCCTGGGAATTCTGAGCATGGGCAATCAGCAACTTGCTGAATCTCACAGAATTCCCATCTATTTATGTTATTTCCCCTCTCTGTGATGCATAACATTTTCTAGTTATTCTGAGTCATTTTCCAGCTATTGGGCCTCCATTTTCCTGGCCAAGAGAGGGTCCTCCAATGTTTTTAGTGCTCAAATTCCATAAATTGTCAATATCTCCTTCAATTCCTCTCCAAATGCCTCTGGACTTTTTTCATCAGGTGCAGATTGGTCAGACCTTCCCAGCAATACAAAATACAATAGAGTCTGGTGGTCTTCCTGTCAAGATATAAGCATTTTACCAACACCTGCTCAATTTTCCTCAACAACTAAATTTAGCTTTTCTCATCAAATCACTGATCCCTCTATCAGTTCACCACAGAATGTCTTTGGACAACTTCCATTATGTGTGGATTGATCAGGCAATCAAAACAATACTCAATATGTAGGGGTTCACATGTAGTTCCACTGAGATATGCCCATTTTATTGTCAGGATGTAATACTTTCCTTAAGATAAGTCACCTGATCTCCGGAAACCTGAGCATAGTCACATGATTATGATCACATGACTAATTTGGTTGCACATATCACCTGATTATAGTCACATGATTGATTTGGGTGTGCATTAGATCAAAATACTAATAAGCTGATTTCTTAACACTTAAGCCACTAATAAGGCTGATCTAACATGATATGGAGAGGGCCTTTTAAGGTGGTTCTGGCTATGTCATTTGCCTACAGTTTTTAGCAGAAGTCTATTTTATTCAGACTTTTTTGATGATCAATAGTTTTATCTTGTCTCATTGTTGAGACAGATGTATTAATGTTCTGCAGGTGGCATTTGCCTAATGTTGCATAAGTCAAGGTGTGGAGAGAGGTTCTGCAGTCTGGGGTGAAGCAGGTGCAGAGGGTGGTTTGAGGACTCATTGACATAACTGAGAGTGTGAATAGATTCTTTGTTATTGTCACATGCAGAATAGCTTTTCTTAGGTGCAAGAATAGAGGGTTTTTCCAGAACTTATTTCTAGATGTAGAAGGCATCAGTGCTGGAAACCAAGTTAGCTCAGGGTTGTGCCAACAGGCATATCTTGCAGGTGGCCACTTGATTGAATAGCCTATTAATAGAGTTGAGTCCTTAAAGGAAGGCAGAGGTGGCATTCAGGTTTTGCTAGTGTTATTGAGCAGGCCTTGGGGAGAAGTCATCTATGGGTCCTAGCACTTCTGGAGTATCTTAGCATTGCACATAAAATGAATAAACAGAGTCCTCCAGGTCCTCAAATTTTCCTGAGAATAGCAAGATATAGATCTCATCAACCAAGTTCCATAGCTCCTTTAGTAGTGTTGACTTGCCTTTGAGGATCTGAAAAGTTCAAGGAAGAGAGGTTTCCTTGCTCCTAAAGCTTATAGAACATTAAAATTCTATCAATCCAGATTTTTGGGGTGGCAGCAGTGGTGGGCTGCTCCAGGCTCCATAGGAATTTAGCTAAAAAATCACTGACAATTGCCAGTGGCTCTCTGGCATGTACCTGTGTAGTCATTGGATGTGGTGGAGGCTCTGGAGCTACAAGTTACTTCAAGCATGCTAGCTATGCTGCTATAAATGCCCTGACTTAGGAAAGTTTAACATGTCAAAGAAGCTGGTATTTAACCTGCTTGACTTCTGCAATTTTAATTACTGATAATCAAGCTGGGGAGGCTGTGTTCACAATTTCCTTTGAGTAGATCTATGATAAGTTAGACATTATCATAGTTGTCTTCAGTGAAATTAGGTGAATCATACCAGTTATATGGCATTCTATTGAATCTGTTATAGGTACATCATGACTTCTATCAGCTATCAATTGTAGGTGCTTCACTATGTAAAGCTATAGATGCTTGCACATCAACTCCTTTGAGACCACTGGATAGCTAAGGTTAAGCATGACCTTTGTCCTTCCTTATAATCTAAGGATGCTAATTTTACCTCCAAGTCTAGCACTTTCCTGAGGCTTTTGTGCTTCACTTGCAGCAGACTGCTGCCCTTCTCTCACAATTCTAGTAGTTGATGTTTTTTCAGCACCTGATTCTTTTGTCTAACTTTATTATAGAATATTTATATTTTTTACTAAATAGCAGAGTGGCCCCTTAGACTTGTTCTCTTTTGATCTCCCTCTGCCAGGTTAGTACTTTATTATTTACAACTACTCTCCCTTTATTAATATACTTCAAATGTTAAACACTGAAATGGGCATAGAGAGGAGTTGTGTAGTTATATTATGCCATTTAACAAACTCTGTGTCCAAAAACAGGCCTGTGGCTCTGCTGTTGAGAAGGGCACTGATGCTTCAAGTCTATTGGGTGTCTGTAGTCTCCAGTTCCAGATTGAGGTGTAGTGAATTGGTTAAAGAGGTGGAGGTCACTATGTATTTCTAGGGCAGTCAGTGCTCTCAAGCAGGCAATGTAGGAGCTCAGTATTCAAGAGGGTTGGCAGCCTTAGGAGTTTGGAGGAGATTTAGTACATCAGAGTTGGCACAAGTAGGTTCTGTCTTAGAAGGTTCAAGATTGGAGCTTGTATTGATACTTTCTACTGACAAACATGCAAATGTATTTATGCAGAATGATAGAGGCATACTCTTCATCTGTCATGAGACTAAAAATACTACTCTAACCCTGGAAGGGAGGCACATGCACTACTTTCTCCAAAGCCAGCTCCATCTTCAAAGTATCTACAGGAAAAGCTCCTGAGGCATCTTTAGTGGCTAAAAGCTGCTGGAGGAACTTTTCCTGCTCTTTGGTGGGGAGGTAGCAAACTTCTAATCCTAGGGAGCATCTTTATACAAAGTGCTCTAGTTGTTCACAATGCTAACATAGCAGGGGCATTGTTTGAAGCTGTTAGGAAGTGTCAATGTCCATAGGAATTTCTAACAGTAAAAAGCATGATGGGGGAGGTGCTGAAAGCCAAAGATGGCAAGTCTAGAGAGGAGCATTGGTGGCTATGTTTGGAAAGCCATATATGCCCTGCAAAACTCCCATTGGATCTCCATGAGCTGCCACTGATCCTGGGCCACCCTGTACCAGAGATCAATCTGCTCATCATCTGGCCAGCCCTCTGCCAGATTGTCAATGCATTTCATCAGTGCAGGGTGCAGGCCATCTGAATAAGCAACCTGTTCTACCAGGGCCCTGAAGTAGTCAATGTATTTATTTAGCATTCTCTTACCCTGTCCATATTGGTCTCAGTTATGTTGGCAGGGTCCATGAGGAAGAACTCTGCTTTGAAGTCCTTCTCAAATGCAGCCCAATTGGAAAAACTGCTGACACCTCCTGGGTATCTGAAGACATAGAGCACATAGGTAAAAGCATGCTTCATCTTCATGTATGACAGCACCCAGGCAATTTTGAATACATCAGTATTGAATGCATCCCCACTCAGTTGAATGTAGGAAAGGCATGACTATAGGAAACATTCTCCAGATACATAGTCCTCATCATAGGTGTCTGGGAGCACAGATTAAGGAAGCTGCAACCAGGAAGCCTCCTGCATTACCAGAAGAGCCAGGGCTAAGGGAAGGATTGAGGCTTAAGATCCCATAGCAGGAGTTGCCACTGTGGGGGAAGAATTAAAGTTCAAGTGCTCTAAGAGTGCCTAGAGGAAGTCAGAGATGGTTTCTGTAATTTGGTGAAGGGTGGAGAATTCAGTACTGTGGCAGGAGAGTAAGGCTTGTGTGAGTTGCACTTGAGCCTCTAGGTGGAGCAAGCATCCTCACTGCCAGGCACAGCACATCAGTGAGTGGCAGAGGCATGGGAACAACTGTATAATATTTTTGCTGCTAACCTTAACCTTCTGATGGGAAATCCAGAGGTTATCCAGAAAAGAAAAATCCAGCAAAGGAAGTTCAAAGATGTCAAAAGATGAAAGGGAGGTCCTATGACAGATGCAAGTGATAAATGAGAGTTGAGCAAGCATAAAAGCAGGCAAGAGTTGGACAAGGGACAAGCAAAGCTAACAAATGGTTAAATGTTGCTAAAGAAGCTTATAGTCAGTTCAGTGAATAGGCCAGGAAAACACTGCCATTGTTCAGCCT